>VOQJ01047231.1:4208-15586 GCA_015052665.1 Apistogramma diplotaenia | reverse complement strand
TATATATATATATATATATGGCTTCATAAATAGATAAAGCTGGGTATCATCTGCATAGTTTTGGAAATGGATGTGATGTCTTCCATTGATACTGCCAAAGGGAAGTATGTATTATGTAAATCAAATTGGTCCCAGCACAGAACCTTGTTTAACTATACAATTAACCTTAGTGTGTGAAGAAGACTTCCCCATTTAAATTAACACATTTGAGTCTATTGGATGGATATGATTCAAACCACTGCAGCGCAGTGCCCATGGCCTGCTCTGATCTCTAATAAAATTTTATGGTCAGCAGTATTGAATGCTGCACTGAGGTGTAACAGGACAAGCACAGAGATGTCCACTGTCAGAGGCAATAAGAAGATCATTCCCAACCTACAATAATGCTGTTTGTATACTGTGGTTAATTCTGAAACTCTTCAAATAAACCACTCCTCTGCAGATGTCCAGTTAGCAGTTTTACAGCTACTCGTTCAATAATTTTTGAGATAGAGATGCTGTAGACTGATCAAATTTAATAGTTTTACCATTTAGAGCAGTCTTGTAGGAAAGGGATCTAATAGATATGTTGATGGTTTGGAGGAAGTAACTATTGAATGTAACTAGCTACTAAATCAGTAGCATTGAAAGTAGCTGCATGTCTGTGGGATGGTTATGAATATTTTTTTCTCTAATGGGCACAAAAGAGGGAATACTGTTAAATATTCAGCTTATATTCCATATGTCAAAATGGGTGATTGTGATTAAAGCTGTGGTTGTGCTCATTTACATTTTAGGAGAAGCCAAATGGGTCTAATTATAGTTTAAATGCATGTTGAAGCTGTCATTTTCAGCATCCTAGTGGATGTTAAAATCATGGACTATAATTGTTTAATCCGGACTGATGATAAAAAGCCTGAGACATCTGATAAAAACCTTTCCAATTAGGGTGGACAAGGCTAAGAGTCTGTGTGTCTGTCTGTGTGTTTGGTTAATTAATAAGCTGGAGTGAAAGATTGCTGCTACTCCTCCTCCTCAGCCTGTGCTTCAAAGACTGACAGTATCATTCTGGGGTGTTCATCCCTTTAATCTAAAATATTTTTCCTGATTACAGCAGGTTTCTTCTGGTTTCTGTAGGGCAGAAAAATATATATATGTTGATCAATTGTTAAATCATTTACTAACAGGGACTTGGAAGAGACAAACCTAATGTTTAATCACATTGTGGTTTACTTATGGGATATTGGACTCTCGGTTGAGCCCTATCTAATACTTGTACGGCTATAGTGTGAGCATGATCCACATTGCTGGTAACAAGGAGGACACAATCCTTAGGCTTTAAACACAGAATTTCTAGGCTTAGCCAAGGCGCATAAGGTTTCGAGTTCAGTGGTCTTGGGATCATAGCTTTGCTTCCTTTTGGACCCCTGTGGTCTCTCTGGCTTCACTGAATGGTGACCTCCAGCTCATGCTTGGGTGATTTGTAGCTGAAAATGAAACAGCTGAGAGAAACTTCAAGTCCAAGGCTATCCTTAGCAAAGGTATAAAGATAGCATGTACATTTCAGTTTTGGTAGGAGTTGCTGCCCCATATGGAGGAGTTGAACTGTCTTGAGGCCCTGTTCAAAAGTAGGGGGGAGAGTGGAGCATGAGACTGGCAGATGGATTGGTGAATGGATCATGAATTAAGGCAAATTTGTCAATTTACTAGTCTGTATTCGTACCCACACTTATAGCCACATGCTTTGGGTTGTGACTGAAAGAACAACTTTGCAGATATAGTCTATCTGTAAAGCAGGGACGAGCAATTAATTTTCCCAAGGGCCACATGAGAAACTGGGACCATTAAGGAGGTTTTCTTTATAAGCTCGTTCCTGGAGCCCTCCACTACAGTACCAGTTTCTCATTTGGTCATTTAGGAAAATAATTTCCCACTGTGCTCAAAAGGTCCTCTGGGTTCATTGTTAGGGCTAGGTTTTAGGAACTGGGTCATGTGGGTATGGCTAGAGAAAAGCCAGATATTTTTGACATGGGAGGTGAAAACGAAACTATGGCAAGCTGGTTTGGGAATGTCTTGGTGTTTGAACATGTTTTAGACTGGCAGCCTCTTGACTTAGACTTGCATATGCAGGAGCAAATGGCTAGACAGACTGTTAGATAATGTTCTAATATTCAGTAATGTAAATAAATTGCTGCTGTAACTAACAATTAGTCTACAGATATGGCCACCTCCATGCACATGCATTTCTCTTCTCCAGTCACACACACACACACACACAGAGACACCCACACACAGACACGCTGTGCTGACTATGTTTGAGGCGCAATTATCAGGACTGCAACCTTCAACTCTCTTGTCAGTCAGCTCACACTCATTTACTGAGCAATTCCCACCAGGCACTACGTCACACACTCCTATCAAGCAGCTAAAACATCAGTGACTTGGAAAGACTCGACAAAGAAGGGAGGACAAGCAGAGAAAAAGAGAAGCTGGTGACAGTGAGAGCGAGGCACACAGCTGAGCTGAGTGCTGCTTGTCATCTATCTCTACCCCAACATTTCCGGCCCACTAACAGAAGACTTCCTGATGGTGAAGGATGAATTTTTGTGTGATATTTTAGACCATTATGTAAAAACCCTTTGATCTGTAGAACTGACTGATCTGAGTGACTAGACAGAAAAGTATAAGCTAGGGCAAAAATCTAAACAGAACAGAATGGAGCCGTACAGAAAAAAATAGTATGTGTACGGAATAGTAGAGATAGCTGATATATAACAAGCAGACTTCATAGATAACTAATTTATTGGAGTACCTGTAATATCTGTTGCTATGGACACAACTCAATTGAAAGAAGTTGTGTGAATTTAAGCATTTCATTTCCTTCATTTTGTTTTTTATTTAGCATGTGAAAAACATCAACTAAAGTTTGATTTATTTCATTCTAACTTAGATTACAGCTGTATAACTTTTACTATTATACATTATACATCAATCAAGCAGAATATTGATTTCTTCCATGCTTTTTCTCATCTCTTGTAAAATACAGTGCTTCTACTGTCTTATTTTGTATGCCTACAGGTGCATTGTTACAGTTTAAAAAAAACCCTCTAGAAGCAGAAGACAAAACCATTTTTTAATCATTCAATCAAATCACATATGCTGAACTTTGAACCTCAACTATTACATGGACAAAAAGGCTTTTATAGACTAATTGGAATTTAAACATCTAAAAATTTCATGAAAATTCTCACAGTTGAGTCTCTAAAGGACCAGAGTCCTTTGAAAGTTCTTTGTGTGTTAAACTTGAATAATCAAAGCCACAAGGAGAAACAAAGCCTTTATCCCATTTTCTCTAATGCACACACATTTGATGCTGCGCACACTAGAACCATCTCAGGAAATAAATCCATTGCCCACGCAGTGACCAAAGTTTTTGCCCAAACACATGTGCAAAAGGAACAAAAATCTGGGTTTGCTATTAAATTAAAAACCAAAGACTTGTCTGTACTGTTGTAATTACAGTTGTGGTAAGATTTTAGTATACATTCATTACATTCATAAATGCCATGATAATTTTGGGCATTTAGTAATTTCTTTGAAGTCCAGGGTGTAATAAATTACATTTAACTTTAAGAAATTAAAAAAAGGTGTACAAAACTGAATTTATTTAGGATTTCTCTAATCCACACAAAGTGTGTCCACACATGGAAGTTCAAATACATGCATACACTCACTGATATTTTTTAATGAGTGGTGTGAAGGTTCTGCAGTGTCTTTTAACTTGATAAGGCTGAGGCCTATTAACTTCTCATGACTGACTACAACTGGTAGTTTCTCTTTTGGCAGCATAAAAAGGATTTGTTTGGCAGCACTCATTGGATACACCAATCCTCAGAACAATGGGAAAGTCTGAGTAACTCAGGGAAACTTTAAGGAGAATTGTACAGTGGGGGAAATAAGTATTTAAACACTGTGGATTTTGCAAGTTTTCCCACCTACAAAGAATGGAGGGATTTGTAATTTTTATTTAGGCACACTTCAAGAATCTAAAAGAAAAAAGTCAGTGAATATGGATGGGATTGTAGTGGTCTCTGTAACAGCACTGAAAATGGGTCATGGCTGGGTCTTCCAGCAAAACACCCAAAACACACAGGCAGGGCAAAGGGAGTGGGCTGAACCCAATAGAAAATTTTTGGAGGGAACTGAAACTCAATATTGCCCAGTAACTGCCCCGAAATCTGAAAGAGCTGTAAAAGATCTGTATGGAGGAGTGGGCCAAAATCCTTGTTGCAGTGTGTGAAATGTCTGACATTTGTAATTGCAAACAAAGGTTTGTGTACCAAATATTAAATTCTGTTTTTCTATTATATCAAATACTTTCATACAATAAAATGCAAATTAATTATTTAAAAAAAATAAAATGTAATTTTCTGGATTTGTTTTTTTAGATTCTGTCTCTCACAGTTGAATTTTAACTACGATTACACACCTCTCCATTCTCTGCAGGTGGAAAAACGTGCAAAATCAGTACTGTAGCAAATACTTATTTTCCCTCTGTTGAGTTACAAATTGGAAAGGTCAGTTGGAACCATTTCTAATCAAGATCATCAGCTCAAACAATTGTAAATAAGTATTAGTTATTCGGATGTGTCGCCACCTTGCCAAGGTCCGGAAGAAGACTGAGACTGTCAACCTCAAATGAGAGGAAATTGGTTTTAATGTTCAAGAATGATCCAAGAAATGCCAGGCTCAAGCCTTGGAAACTCCTGGGACACCAGTATCACTGTCCACAGTGAAAGTTCTATAATGCCATGGACAGAGAGGGTGGTGAACAAGAAACTGGCACTTTCAAGCTTGACTGAAATTTGCAGGATAAGCCAAATGCCTTTTGGAGAAGAGGTTTATGGTCAGATAAGCCAACAATTGAGCTATTTGTCCACAATAAAAGGAATGCTTGGAGGAGTAAAGGTGAAGGTTTCAGACCTAAGAACACTGACAAGACAAGATCAACAACACTGTAAGAACACGTGACATTCATGCCCTTCATGAGTGTATATAAACTTCTGACCACTGTATATGTGATCTATAGACTGGGTGGTTTTGCCAGTGGGTGTCAGGGTGAATTCTGTATGAATATCTGCCTCAACTGTTGTTTTGATTAGTGCAATGTTGGATAACACCGGTTCCTGTGAGACCACAGTTCGTGGATCAGTGAATCTCGATCTATATTTTAAGCCGAGTGTACACACCAATACTTCAGGGCCTTTTTGCTGTTCGAGAAAGTAACCAAGATTTTTCAGATGAAAGATGAAATCCCCATTTTGGGAACACCTCACTCAGACTGCCAGGTCTACCATTCACCCGGGTATTTTTGCCAGTTAATAGAGCTCTACCTCATTATTACAAAGGTTACAGTTTTCTGAAAGGGTGACATATATCCAATAATAATTTTACAAACACTGCCTTAAGTTGTCACTCCTCTTTATAGCTGGAAGAGGAGTATCCATGTGGGTGGTATTTTCACCTGTTACCTTTTTCCCAAAGGGGTTGCCACAGACACTGAAACCATGTGTTTGATTCTAGATTAGTTACACTAGATTATGACATCTAAATCTGTGTCTCCTCCTGGAATCAAACCATGGAGCAGTTGCATGTAAGGCAAGTGTGTTATCCACTATACCACTGAGCCGCTAGATGAAAGGAGCCGTGTAAAATAAAGATTTCTCTTTTTTTTTTTTTAACAGTATGAACCTTTTAGAAAAAAAATTAGATGCCGGTGTGCTTTTCTAAATTAGCACTGAAATAAAACTGTTCTTTCACTTTTCAGGTGAAGCCTAATCCTTTTTATTAGTATTATTATCTTTTTTTATGAGTAATGTGCAAAGAATAAAAGTCACCAGCCTACAATTTTCACAAATGATTATGTGTGATAATTTTATTTTGTTTTCATGTCACCTTGACCTTATACTCTGATGTCAAGTTCTGTAAACTTTCTTTGGTTTGACTCTATTCAGTGCTTTCTGTTTTGCAGGATTTTGGATACACCATCAGACCTTTGCTGCAGACAACACATAAACTCATGTGCACATACTGTACATAGATCAAAATACATGCTTTTCTAGTTTGAGGCATGTGTATAAGTGCATCTATATTAAAGTATATTTTTTTTAATTACCAGCATTACAAGACAAAACACTGCAATAATTCAGTCACTCAGTAAGTCATCTTCATTTGAATTAGACGAGTGGGTGTTTTCAGCAAGTCAAGGCCATATCTGTTCAGCTTGCCAGACCTTAAAGCTCTATTTTTGTCATTTAAAACAGAGTATAATGTACAGGTCGATGGAGCAATAATAATAATCATGAAACATATGATGAAAAAAAATACTTGACAATAATTTATTGAATGCACCAAAAGACAACATCTCCATAAGTCAGGGATCAGCAGCTAAATATTTGCAGTTGCTTAAAAACTTTCAAACTAATTATTTTTTCTCTTCATAATTATTCAAAGTATCTTGAAACTTAAATGTAGTCTTGGTGATCACTTTGTATACTCACTAATTACTCATTTCCACCCAGTTACAACTCTTACATTTTGAACCATAAGTAAGGATTGTTTTGGATCACATCTCATTAATATACAATTTTTTTTGCTGTCTTCGATTTGAAATGTTGAATTACAGCGCTTTCACTTGTCTTTGGAAACGCATCCCAGATACTCGATGCAGTTTAAACTAATTCAATTCAGCATTTTTTCTGTCATTTATGGACTTGCTAGTTGCACCTGACCAAATCACTTAATCTCAATGCTATTTTTAAGCATTATCCTAAACCACTGATTATATGCTACTGGATATGAAGAAGATTGGATTTAAAAATTTGCTGGTATTGGTTTGATATGAGACCAGTGGTCTCTTTAGTGAGAGCAGGGGGCACGGGTAAGAGTCTGGAGAGTGGAGGTATGAACTGGAGGATTGAAAAATCAGTAGATGCACAACAGGAAGGTGTACCGGTGAAGATGCAAGGAGCAGAAGTAACAGAGAGATACATTTAAATAACTGAAGTCAACCATCCAATGTGCATAAGAGAGGCGAAGAAGAAGGTGCAGGCTGGGTGGAGTGGATGGAGATGAGTGTCAGTGGAGATTTGGTACAGAAGGATAACAGCAAGAGTGACAATGACATTAACAAAAAAAAGGAGGTGACATTAGAGATGAAGACTGACCAGGAGGGACAGAATTAGAATCTAGAGAGCTGCTGAGACCGTAAAGAAGGAGGAGGAGGAGGAAGAGAGTCTTCTACAACCTTGTTTGCAAATAAAAAGTTTTGATGCTGTGTAAAATATAGTGTAAAGGCAGAGGTTTTCAGATCATTTATATGTCTCTTTAGTTTTATGATTTTATTTTATTTTATGTATTTTTTTTACATTGTCCAGCTTTTTTGGAAACACATTAAGTTCCCACACTTTCATATGCTGCATTCAAAGTTACTCTCCAATAGTGGTTTCTTTTTTGAATGTGTACTACAGATTTTATAATCAGGCAGTCGTCTTCCCTGGCAGCTTCAGTGGTGATGATAGTTTATTTTAGATCTCAAGGAAAGGACACAAGTCATTTATTTATTGCATACACTGTATGTTCATCTCTGTGACTGGGTGTCAGATGTGCTTGAGTGTGTGTGCTTGAATGTCCTTAAGCATGTGCATGTGTGTTGGAAAGTGAGATGACATTGTTCAACCCACAGAGCCCTTTAAAGGGATTATGAAGATATGTGTAGCCTCCCTGACAGTCAGTCAGTGCTGGAGTTCAGGATATTATGACTGCCATTATCAGATTGCTAAGCCAACGGGACATGTCACACATCAGCCCACACAAGTGGCGCATAGTAAACAGCATTTCATACCATGTCTCACAGCACACCACTGCCCATTAGGAGGAATGTACGCAACTGCTAATGGACTGCCACTCATTATAAAAGTGCTAAGCCAAATGTCAAGAAAATATTACACATACAGAATGTGCCAAGCACTTACAAAACATTGCATTTCAGAAGGTATAGGCCAAGTATAAATGCCATATTACTCATGAAGAATAATGCCAAGTAGTAAGAAAACAACACACAGAAGGAAAAAAACTGCTTTAAGTAGCACAAGAAGAACTATAAAGAAAATAACATGCTGTCATTGAAGTGTATGTATTCAGAATAGAGCCACGCACTAATGCAACATCATAGTATTGAAAAGACATAATGGGGATATATGGGAACACATATTAAACACAAAAGGCTGAGTACTAAGACATTTCATCATAAATAAGCCTCCAAGGAAGAATTCAAATGGAAAAGCTGGGCTAATGCTAATATGTCACACATGAAAAACACATGAAAAAGTGTAGTACATAACTTTAAAACTCGCATAACAAAATAAATATTTAACAGTGATAATATCTATCACAGAAAGAATACCGATTACACTGGATTAGGACAGACTAACATGGACACAGCATAAGACAGCCTAAGGGAAGCAAACAAGTCAGAACACATTGCATTTTGGGTTGGGGAAGGACCGAGACAAGAAGCTGAACTTTCTTCATGCTACTCTTCATCGCGCATTATAACTGCACATTGCACAAAAACAACAAAACAGCCTAATGCTAAGTGGATGTCACACATTATGCTAAGTTACAGCTGAAACAAAATGCATTACTATATCAGCGACAATTTGCCCGCCCTGGCAACCATAGCTGCAGCATTTGGCTCATTTCTCAGAGAAGAGAACATTGAAAAGTTAAAGAAACCAAGTCGAAATGTCAGATACTAACACTAGAATATCAGAACAACTAGACAACATCCTTGTCAAGTGTATTTGGGTAACAAGACAGAGTAAAGCCTCTTAATGAGAATGTGTGACAGTCAACAACCTCACTAATGTGATCCAATAGACAATGCTGAATATTATTAAGATAAAATGTATGAAAAGTGACATGAAAGAGGTAAATGCCTTGCATGAAAGGAACCCAATAAGAGATGGAGTTATATAAAATCTAAATGGATGTAGTCAGAGCTCAGCCACATAGAAGCGTGCTCTCTTTTTGTCCCTGTTCTGCTGCGGCGGCCTTCAGTTGAAGCAAGAGAAATTAAAAGACACGGCAGGACCAAGAAAGGAAAGTAGATGAGGAAGACGAGGGGAGGATGAACAGATTGCAGAGATGCAGGGAGGGAGGAAAGAAGAGTAAGGAGACAGAGAGGGGGCACGCAGAAAGGTGGCAAGACGAAAGAAGAGTTGATTAAATGGAAGGGACAAGGAGGCTGCGGAGTGCTGGAGCAGTTTAATTGTTTCCAAGTTATTGTTTGTTTGCTTAACATTTTAATCCATGATGTAATTATTTGATTGCACCTACTAGAAGTGTTATCAGATTACTGTTAGTTAGTAGAGGCATAATAGCAAATTGAATGTGAATGGGCCCGCCTTTCAGTTCAAATCTCTTTGTGTAAGAGCAAGTCAGGGCAAAAGAGTGGAACAGAAAAACAGGACACAAACAGAAGCAGGGGCAGGGCGTTTGCACGCTGGCTATGTAAATTCATATGATTTCATGCCGCATGCCTCTGTTCTCTTTCGAGCAGTGAGCGCCCCTCTCTTTCCCTGAAGTCTAGCTGTTTATAATTAGCTGTTAACATGATTCATAATCTATTTAAATGAATTAATCTTGAAGACATTGTTAAACTGGCTGCACCTAGTTGGATTTGAACCCTGACAACAGAACTGAAGGCACGATCTGTTCAGAGCACATACAGTACAGCAATGTTTCCCATGATGGAATCGGTTAAAATATTCCTTGACATATTAGCATATTTTAATAACTTGAGCTAAATCATTAATTCCCATGAAAAATACAATTTGCACTTGCTGATAATTCCACTGATCTACAATTTGGAACAATGTATAATTCTATGAATTATTGATATGCTGCAGTGCAGTTTTTCATGCATTTGGTGTTAAGGCTTCAGTCAGGTAAGCTGTAGTTTTGTTTCGGACGAGAAAGCATATGTTTGGGTGTTTACATACAGTATAACAGCTTTAAGACTTGATGCAACGTAATGATCATCATATAACATCTAACTAAAAAAAATGAAATGGACTGGTGATTATGGGATTTTGCATTCTGTGCGTGGGTGCATAACACAGAAATGTGCTCCTTTCAGTCAATTATGAAGCCACATGCAGGGTGTGAAGGTCCCTTGCTGTCCTTTGAAATTCTCATGTTTGATCCAGTCAAGTCGGTGGAACTAATTGGTCCTGTTTATGGTCTTTTAATGTGCCATAAATCCACTGTCAGAAATTGTATATTAGATCATTCTACTTTGAAGAATATATGCCCAAACAAATTTGGAAACTAGCTTTCTTTAACATGTTCTGTTTACACTGCCATTATTGAGCTCATAGCATATAAATTCTAAACTCTGGTCAACTGGAGACCGTCCTGAACTTTGGATGGTGACTTTCTCTTTCTTTGCTGTGATGACACCCCCCAACACACACACACACACACACACGCACAGAGGGAAAGAGAGACAGTGCTATCAGCTGGGGTCCTCATGTTTCTTTCCAGCATGGTGAAAAGTTTCTTTAGCCAGCTTTGACTGCCATTGTCACTAACAAGCTTTTAAAGTTGATGCAGATATCTACTCAGTTCTTTTAGTATTTCAGCCTTTGACACAATACAGTTTTTTAAGAGAGGCTGAGGCACTGATATTGCTTTAATGGTTTCACTCTCCTGTCTGTCAGAGAGCTTCAGTTCTCCATTTGTAAATGCTGTTATGTCTTAAACTGGCTGTTCCTTAAAGGCCCGACTAAAGGGTCACATTTTTATGCTCCCATGTTACTGTTCCTCTTTCAGGCTGCTGTATTTCCCAAAGTTAAACTCAGTCTAATCAGCATTTACAGGTCTAAAAATCTGAAAATGATGAAGTGGCTTTTAGGAAAATTTCACTTTATATTAAAATTGTTTTGCTACATTTTACTACATGTACTTACATGTACCTGCATATAGTTTTAATCAGCTACAACCCTTTTTATTATTATAACTAGTAATAGGAAACTTTTGGTGATCAATATACTGTAGAAAAAAACAACTTTCTGATTCAAGTCAATTCTCAATGTAATTTTAAAACTGTTTAATTTTAACAGTCGCCTCAAGGCAATTTATATTGTAAGGTAAGACCTTACAATAATTACAGAGTAAAGCCAACAATCAAAATAACCACCTATGAGCAAGCACTTGGCGACAGTGGGAAGGAAAAACTCCCTTTTAACAGGGAGAAACCTCCAGCAGAACCAGGCTCAGGGCTGCCATGACCGGTTGGGGCTGAATGACATTTGAAGTCAGAATGTGACAGAAGT
>VOQJ01047230.1:0-12963 GCA_015052665.1 Apistogramma diplotaenia | reverse complement strand
GCCCCCGGGGTTGGGCCCGCCGCGAGGTGGGTGACGTACCGGGGCCCTCGGCCGCGGGGGAAGGCCCCCCCCCCCCCCCCCCCCCGACCCCGAACGGGATAAGCGGTAGAGAATGGATGGATGGATGGAATTGTCCTCTGTGGAATCATGAGCATTTTTGTAGCTGTAGGCTAGCAGCTTCCACTGTTTCTGCTAAGTAATGCTACCTACCTCGGGCTCTGAAAGTACTAGTAATCGATGCGCTTAGCTAGGAAGCAAGTAGCTGCATTTTGCGAAACATCCATATTCCTTCAAGATGCTATTTTTGAAATAACTTCTCACTTTTGCTAAGCTTCTGCCAAAACTTTAGCCCATATAAAAAACTAAAGCTTTAAAAAGTTTAACTTTGATGGCTAGGATGTATTTTTTATCTCTTTCCAAATCAAAAGCATTCCTCTGATTCAGTCTGAATAAAGGGAGATGTGTTTATAAAAGACTCGTACGTCCTTGGTCTTAGACGGCTTTTGCATTAGCGCTCTGTTCTGGAATTAAAATTGTCATGGTAACAAGAAAAGGAAAGATGGAAAGTGCCAGAAAATAAGTGCGCTTTAATCGGTAAAAGATGGGTTCATCTTTCACTGGCAGCCCAAACACGAACGATCGAAGCCGCCTTTGTGCTCCAGATGTCGGAGGAATCGATTTCCTGAGCTGCTGTAGAGACACACAGCAGCCAGTTTATCGTGTTTGTCTCAGAATCAATAAACCACTCGGCCGGTTCATGAATTGTTATTCTGTTGCCTGACATTTGCTGGCAGATCGACCTTAGCCAGGCTGCTGCTAACCATTTCCAGCCGCTCGAGCTCCACCACAGACTTAGCGGGATCATCATGTGTGGAGGCATCCTCTGCTGGGAGATCAGGCCAGGGTCTAAAAATGATCCCTGAATTAAAGCGTCCAGCTGACAGACGTGTCAAAAGCACCAAGATGGCTCTCAATTTTCTGCAAAGCCGGATGGCCTCTTTTCCTTAAGCCGGATGGCTGAAATTCCGAGAGGACCCATTTCTCTTCACACCCTGGTGTTTCTGAAGTGAGTCGTCAGGGGATCATCCACCCTCTGAGGCACCAGGTCTCGTTCAGCCTCCCCGAAGCAGCATCCACACTCTTGAGAGAGCAGCGGGGGGTTTTTTTTTTATCACCAACTTGATTACTTAAATAGAGGCACACCTGAAGAGTAAAAAGCAATCCAGGCTCAGCCTCCTTGCAATAAACCTTTGAAAAGATCTGAGAGTTCAGAGTTTGATTGTGTGAGTCAGTATTGACACAGTAGATTGCAGTGCGTTTTAGAGTGATGGATTAAAATTTGTGTTCCCTGCAAAAAAATGTTCTTTGCTTATTGTTGCTCACTGATTCCTGCCTGTGTTCGATGCCTGAGCTTCATTGTGCACATGACACTCCAATGCTGAGTTTAAGGTCCTCGTTTTAAGCACAAGAATTTATTTATTTTTTGGCATCTTTGAGCCAAACCGCTACAATCACGTAGCAGCATTTTTGAGGGGGAAACAACACGTCTGCGTCTCCTGCGGGCTGTTTTCATACTTTAGGAGGAGACTTTGGCGAATCGCAGGTCTTTTCAGAACGAGACAGCGTTCTTATTGGTTGTTCTACAAATGCAGATGTGTGAGGATGCCACTTCAGAGGGCAGAAAGTCTCATTAAGTACAGCAGGGAAAGTTGATATGCCAGCAGTGGTGACACTTATCCACACTGCATAACGAGCCTGAAAACAGAAGACACTCATCCAAAAGAGTCTGAAAGGCAGTCGGACTGTAAACATATTAAAACATCTCATCATCAGTTGCTCTGTCAAAATAACTTCCTCGGTTTGCCACTGGGCGGCACTGTAGTTCACTCAGAGAAAGAACTGCCCCTCGTTTCCTCTGATGCTTTGATGTTTCTGTGTAGAAGTGATGAGCTTTGACCAGCAGATGGTGTCATCTGATAGCTTCTAAATTCTATATGAAACACCCCCTCTTGAAGTCCACACCTGTAGAGT
Source organism: Apistogramma diplotaenia (assembly GCA_015052665.1). Lineage (NCBI taxonomy): Eukaryota > Metazoa > Chordata > Actinopteri > Cichliformes > Cichlidae > Apistogramma > Apistogramma diplotaenia. The sequence goes on along the minus strand of VOQJ01047230.1, from coordinate 10,932 downwards.
TGGAGCCTTCAGATGCTCTATGTTAAAGCAGGGTATCAGTCTTCACACTGTAAGAGACATTTTTAGGATTTATTTTGATGGAATATCCAAGATGGAAGCAAGGACGTGAGATTTTAAGAGCCTCACTGAATACGACTTAGACAAGTCTGTCATTGCTGATGTTTGTTAGTTAATATATCTAGAAATTGACTCCAGAGGCTGCATGAGAGTCATCACATCCATCCAAGGCTACAGGTGCTTCAGACAGGTGATTCACCATGCTACGGTCGTGCTGCCGGCACAAATGACGAGACTGAAACAACACGGAGGTCACAGCACATCTGAGTGGCCTCAGGTTCAGCTCAGAAGGTGTTGACATGAGTCTGAGCCGCTTCAACCGGCAGCTCAACAGTTAACGCTCAAATCTCAGATGCAACTCATAAAAAAGACAAATATTTGGCTGCTGCTTTTGCAACATGTCTTCAGCTAAATCCTGTCACTGTATTTCTTCTATATGTGTTGGGAAATGGATGCATTGTGTGCTGCTCTGCTGTTGAAATCTCTGGGCTGCACAGTTAGGATAAGACTTTCAACTGCACTGGGCAAGTTTCTGATCGACTTTATGACCCTTTAGGGACTCCTGATGTAGTGTTGATTTCTGTTTTTTAAGCCTCAGGAGTCCAGCGGTCACTTTCGAAATAGATGCCATATGATTTTCATGCATTTAAATGGATAAACACTGAGTTTATTGTACCTGTGGTCATTTAACCGGGGCTGCAGCAGCAAACATAACTGTTTCATCTGGAAGATGATGTGATGGCTAAAGCTGCAAAAACACAACTTTACTTTAGTTCTTTGGCAGATGTCCAACAGATCCATCCATCCATCCACCCACTCACTTTCTATTGCTTATCCCATTTTCCAATTCCTCACGAGGGATCCAAGAAAATCCCAGGCCAAATAAGATGTAGGATCTCTCCGGGGATTACTGGGTCTCCGCATTTCAGGGTCTCCCTGCAGCCTGTCATGCCCCAAAGGAAAGCTTACTACAGGTATCTCAATCAGATGTTCAAACCACCTTAATTGGCTCCTTTTGGCATGAAGGAGCAGCAGCTCCACTCTAAGCTCTAATATTGCTAAAGTCTGGTCCAGATGCCTTTGGAAGAAGAAGCTGTAATTACTGTCTGGTAAATTAAAAGCTTATTTACGTCTCTGTTCACCGAGAGCATTCTGGTTCAGCAGCTTCCTCACTGGTGACACGGCATCCATCCATCCTGTTCATCTGACGCTCCACACTGTCCGCGGATACTTAAATCCACAGTAGCTTTCTGGGCAGTTAATATTAGGCAAGCTGCACAAACTACCCAGCTGAACACAAGCAGACTGTACGAGGAACGATGCGTTCACGTGCTGCTTTTCTTCCTGAACTGCGATGTGTTCATCTACAGTTGGAAAAAGGGACCATCGATCCCTGAACCGAACTAAACAAAGCGACTGGTATAAGCAAAGTAATCTGTGACTTCAACAACAGCTGCCTTCCTCTGCTGCCTGAACTCGAGCCCCCACAGACTGCGCCATCTCTGGCTTGGCCCATTTCAAAAGCAAAACTGATAAATCATTCATCCAGGCATCCATATTTTCCAAATATGCTTAATATGATGCCAGTTTCCAGCACGACATAAATAAATGTCTTTCAAACAAGTTTGTATGAAAAGCTGTGGTCCACTAATGAAACCATGCCGTGGCTTTCAGTCACTTAATGATATTTAAACCTCAAAAAGACCAGTTCTGTTTAATAGGAGCACCAGAACTCGCGCTGCGGTTCCACACAGGTTGCTCTGTAGCTCGTCCAGTCTTTCTGAGCAGGCCTGACTCGAAAGCGCTGTGAACATATCGGGTGTCCGCTGATCCATCCTTTGCTCCCTGGGGCTGAATTTCCTCCTGGGCATTCCAGCAGAGAGGCTGGGGTCTCTGGGGAAACCCTGCTCTGTCCTGACAGACTTGGCCTCCAGCAATGACTGATGCACAATAGCAGTACACAGCACTGAGAGCATCACCGCAACCACCAACAATCCCTCCTTTTCTGTCTCGCTCTGCCTCCCTTTCAGGCTGACTCGTACGGCGACGGGCCAAGTCGCTGTCAGTCTGTTTGCTCTGTGTTCTGAATGATATGAGCATCTGATTGCTCAATCCAGCCCCGTGCTGGCAAAGTGTTTACTGCTCCATGAGGAGCTGAGTACTATGAGAGCCCCTGGATGTCTTGAGCCACATAAAGACGATTTTAATTTCATGTTTTGTCTGCAGAAGAAGCATGGAGGCCACACAGTGTCACAAAAAAGCTAAAAAATCCTCTTGCGGTTTTTGTTAATCTGTGCTTTGTCTCACAAAGCGACGAAAGTTCACAAACTGCAAAATGAAAGCATGTGCACGCTGCTGTGACAGCGCACTGGAGCTGCTTTATGAAGTAAAGAGAGCAGTTTACTTCAGGAGCCTTTGGTGAGCATCTTAAAGGTCCAGAAAAAACATCTCAGGCAGTTTGATTAATTACATTTTAGCATTTTTAGATTTTTGAAAATGAAAGGCGCGGCTCACAGTGAGCCCGCCTCACTGACAGTTATTTTAGAAAGTGCTCGAAACACGAGAAACTGTCATGCTGTCAGCCTCTCTGAGATTCTCTCAAAGCCTCAAAGTCGCTCCTTTATGAAAAACACTAATAAATTTACACTCTGACCTTAGGCTTTTTGGGGTTATGAAGCCTTTTCTAGTTTCTGCATCACCTCTGGAACATAAACATGGTCCAGAGGTGATGCAGATGTCCACACTAGGCCTCAGAGCTGCTACTCCTTCACTTGGAAGGCAGCCAGTTTTGAGGTGAGGACCTGGGCTACACACCCATCAGGTCTTTCAGGTGTATCCTACTGGCAGAGGTTCCTGGGGTGGACCAGCGACACTGGAGATACTACACTGCTCAGCTGCTTAAAGCTGCATTCACACTGCCAGTGATTTGCTCGTCACACATCACTTTGAAGCTGCCAGCCGCTCGCTTGCAGATATTCCACTCCGGTTGCCTAGGTGACTCTCTAGGTGACCACAGTCCAGCTTGAGGACGCATTAACAGGACGTTTTTCTTCCGAGTTTATTACAAACCTGCTGCATCAGGAAAAAGGATCCATCCCTGATCTTCTCCAGAACAGGAGAGCTGCAACTTGAAGAATTATTTATAATACATTTCCCACACATGGTGATACAGTTTACTTATTAATCGCTTCCTTTTGCAGCCATTGTTTTTAGAGTCACGGCTGCTAATGCAGAAGCTAGGCTGAGCATCTGTGTGCCCACTGAGATGCATGTGACCTTTGCTCTCTGAGCGTTCACCTGCCTGTGCCCTTCTGCTCACAGAATCAGTGTTTTTATCCAGTTGTTTATAGTTTGATTTGTTCTAAAAAAAAGTTCACATAACTTCCTGCAGCGTTGCAGCAGATGTGATAACCGCACACGGCGTCCAGATTCTGCTGCTTCCCAGTGGCCAAAGAAATCAGCTCTTGCTGCTTTAAGGCTTAAGATACTGTGATGGTCAGACAGAGTTCCTCCTACACTGGAAGTCTCTGGTCACACACACATGCGCACAATCTAAAAGTGAAAACAGCAGCTTTGCCTTTGAAGCGAGCTGAACATTTCAGATTTTATCTTAAAATATGTTACCATAGTATAGAAAATCTCCCTCACAAACAGAGCGGTGTTAGCACAACATCAGCCTCGGTGGGAGCTCACGCTGATAAAAGCACTGATAACACAAGCGTGACTCATGCGCCTCCTGTGAGTGGAGCACAGAAGAAGAAAGTTATTCTCATGGTGTAAAAAAAGAAGCCTGGTGGTGTTTGTATAGTGGCTGTTTGCACGACTGAGAGACTGAAAGCAAAGACCTGTTTATGTGTAAAGACGCTCATTCAAACCACAGGCCTGTAAATTCAATTGATTTCTCAAAGTGACGACGTGTTTCGCAGTTCCTCGAACACCAGGCGGTTTGTTTGGTTCAGCCTCGTGCTCCTGACTGACGGGGGGGGGGCACTGCCTATCTCGTATGTAGGTCAGTCACGTTGAAGAATCACAGCTTCCAAAAATGACCGAAAATGAGACAGCTTGGGACCCGAAACCATCAAACCCAACAGCTGGGAGATGTTAGGAGAAAAAAGATCCTCCTCAGTGACTGTAATGAACATTAATGAATGGAGCTAAAAGGACAAATGTGGGCAGATGAAAAACAAAGAAGGCGGACAGGCAGAGGAGGAAAGAGGCTTTTTGTTTTGTGGGAAAAAAACGTTGCAAAAGGGAAATGTGTTTGAGTGTGAGGAGGCTGAAATTCCAGATAGCCTGTCCCAGTAACAGAAGGCCTGTAGCACGTAGCCCAGATCCTCGGCTGCTCGGGGGTCCAGCCTGGAGCCTTCGACAGATTGTTAACTGTCCCACGTCTGAGAGTTCAACAGCATCACCCGTGGCTGTAAAACAAACACTGTAACCCAATCAACGAGCTGAAATACAGAGCCGTGAAGAAATATTAGCAATTTGCAATTAACCACATTTTTGTAAAGCTGTGTTCAATGTCACTCGCTACTCCCAGGCCTGCTGAATCAGTCGCTTAAACAGAACCTGTGTGACAAAGTGAAGCAGGGTCAAAGAGCAACATGTGATGCCACGACCCAAAGAAAGAGCTGAGAAACAAAGTCAGTGACGTCCATCAGTCCGAAGGTGTTTCTAAGGTTCTGCGACTCCAGTGAACCTCAGTGAGAAGCTTCTCAACAGCGGCCCAAGAGTGCATCAACAACTCATCGAGGATGTCACCAAAGAACCCAGAACGACATGTAAAGAACTGCAGGCCTCACCTGCCACAGTTTAGGTCAGAGTTCATGATTCAACAAGAAAGAGGCTGGGAAAAATGGAGTTCAAAGGTGAAAACTACTGCTGACCAAAAAGAACACAAAGACTCACATTTGCCAAAAAAATGAAGGTTTTGGAGTGGCCGACTTAAATCTGATGACCTTAAATAGGCCTGAAAACCGTCCAGTGTGGCTGAATGAAAACAATTCTGTAAAGAAGAGAGCACCAAAAGTCCTCCACAGCAATCACAAAGACTCATCTTCAGTTATCACAAACGCTCGACTGCAGATCTTCCTGCCACAACCAGTTAATTCTTTGTGTCACAGGGCAGGAAGGTTTGAATAACTTTGTTCCCTTAATCATCATTTAAAAACTGCATTTTTATTTACTCAGGTTACTGAGCTGTGCCACATAAGAGCACAACGGCACCAACAGAACTACAGTTTTTGCCTATGCTAGCATGATGTTGGTGGGTCAGTCCACCATTTTGGCCTAGATTAAAAATGGATGTAGTGGGCTGTTCTGGTTTTTGAATGGAACATCTCTATATCTATATGACCAGTAATGGTACAAACATTCATGGTCCCCTGAGAATGACTAATATTTTTAGATGTGTTCTGTTTTTATTTCTAATTATGTCAGTTTTGGTCCTGCATATGTCTTTACTGTGTTTATTGAAAGTTTGAAATCGGTGATTTCTTTTTGTTCCCTTGTTCTGTGAACTCATTAAACATTTTCCTGCTGATTTCATTCACTAGTTTCAGGTCAAATAACAGATCAGTTCCTTTTGTAAGTTATTAAAGTTACATCCAGTTTTAAGACACCAACAAAAACTTATGTATACAAAGCAAATGATGACATTATTTCACCATTATTTCCTATGGTTTGTGCCGTTGTTTGCCTCTACGTCAACCAAAGAGGCGTGCATGGAAGCTAGCGCGCTGTAAAAATTTTAGCCATTTTCCCAATCTAGCTGGAAATCAGCGCACGCTGCTTTCCCATGATTATGTGTTTAGTACGTGTTGGTGTGTTAACATAATAAACTTAAATGGTACAAAACAAAATCTGGATGTTAATGCCGCTAATTTAGCATGCAAATGTTAGCGTACAGCTTAAAATGCTGCTGTGTCTAAAACATTCAACTCCATCTTTCTGTGGGCCAGTGGGCCACACATTTCTCGGGACTCTTACTCTTATTGAATCTACAATTAAGACAAAGCACCACTTCATTTTCAGCATTTTTTATATGTAGAATAGAACAGCTTTATTGTCATTATACAAAGTACAATGAGATTATATGTGCATATTTATCAGTGCAGTTATCATAAAATTTTCTATTTTCGCTGTCCACCTTATGTCTCGTTGCTTTTGAATGCGACAAGTTTTCAGCAGAAACTGCTGTCTGGCCTCCCGGCAACAGTGCTGCATGACATAAAGTGCCGTTCTTCTTCTTCCTTCTTCTACCTTCTTCGTCTACCACCTTCTTCTATGGTGGTTGTTAATCAACAATATGGTGTATTACTGCCACCACCTGTAAGGAGTGTGAATTACATGTCATGCTTACAGTGTAGTCAGTTTCTTTTAAAATTGTTATTTAATAATAGAGGTAAATGGGCAGTGGGCCGGTCCAAAATGACTGATGGGCCGGTTCTGGCCCTGGGGCTGCTAGTTGAATACCCCTGGTCTAGACGTTGCCTTGCAGAAAGTTTTAGCCTAGTTTTAGACTTTTGACTATGTTTTCTTCGATTTCTTGATATCAAAAGGGAAAGAAAAATAAATAATAATTAAAAAACAGCTAAAAGATTATAGTCTGATTGGTTTTGACTCAGCCCTTGTGTCATCCCTCGCATGTTAGCATAACTAAACAACCAGGTTAACCGTGTACCGTGCATGCAAATTAACCAAAGAGAAAATTTTTGGCTTTTTTTTTTCATGCAAACAGCATCTTTAAATAGCTCACAGAATCCACGTGTCTCTGAAGTCTAAATGCTGCACGTCTGATGGGAATCACGATAACTCTTCCAGTAACTGGAACTTAATTATGTCAGATCTCAAGGAAACAGATGCATCAGGCATCTCTGTTATTCCCTTGCGACTGTCACATGACTTCTGTACTTTAGAGCAGTGAGGGATCCTTAAATATGTTCTTGATCTGTTGAATTACATCTAACCACCGTGGCTCATTTTGCCTTTATTTTACAAGCTGCTGCCACAAACACATAAGAGGCAACACAAGCCTACTCGTGCATTGTGTTGTGTTTATTAAAAGCACTTAGCTGGGGGATTGGGTTTACTTGAAGTCCTGCAAGGTCAGATTCTATAATCATGGAAAATGTGAGTCATTATTTTGCCTACTTGCAAGGTATTTTGGAAGGTCTGCTGAAATTTCAGCTCTTTCTATCAAATAAACAAAGATATTTTAAGGTTGTTTTGACTGTTAGGAGTGTTTGGAGCACGTACGCTGTACCGCAGGAGAGTCCACATGCTGAACAGTGCATATGACCTGTAGTCAAACAAATCCTTGTGTTGAAGTACAGTCATTTATACCCTTCTTTTACAAGTTGTCTCTTTTTTTCAGGTCAAAATATTTCAGAGGGAAAAAGCTGAACGGCGAGTACGAGATCCGTGTTGAGCAGGTACAGTGTGTTTAATAAAGATATTCTGCCTCTTGATTATTTGGAATTCAAAGTTGTGTTTTATGCTTCGTTCATCCTTCAGATATTAATATTTTGGATCATTGCACAGGCTAAATGCCATTAGCTGTGTTCAGACGTTTTTGGATTTTTAAGTGTGAAACTCAGAAACGAATAACGCTCCGTGATGAATCATGCAAACCAAGCTTATTATTTCTAATATCAGAACATCTTAGAGTGGTGGTGGAGGACCTGGGCATCCTGCAGTCACTGACTCGACCCTGAGTCTCTGCATACCAGCGTACTCTAGAGTCAAATATGAGGCCATCTGTCTGACAGATAGAGCACAGCACAAATCTACAACAGAATGGCTGAAAAAGAGAAGAATCAAGGTGCTGTAATGGCCCAGTCACAGTCCAGACTATACCCAACTGAAATGCAGTGGTGGGACCTTAAGAGTGGGACCTAAACGAGAGCTCGCCAAAAGTCTTCATAGCGATGTGAGAGACCGATAAAGTCACACAGAAAATGAATGTTTCAAGCTATTGCTGCTAAAGCTGCTTCTCCAAGCTACTGAATCATGGTGTATTTGGTTTTTCACAGGACTGCACTGCACAGGGTCCTGGGAAAAAATCCCTTTTCACATGACTCTGTATCTCGATCCAGAATATTTTGGCAGTGCATCAGTTGTTGTCCATCATCAATAGCATTGTAGTAACCTAGCCTTGAATGCTAGTACATTTGTCTTAATATGTGGCCAGATTCAGTGACTGCAAAGGGTCAGGCGATGGACACCATGTGGAGCCCACACTCAGTATAAAAGCAGCTTTTACACTCCTCTGATGGTCCCATGAGACCGGAGTCACTAAGTAAAGTCTTCCATGTTGAAATGCCTGGCTCAACAGCACTGAAAGACATGTTTGCAGCCCTGTATGGTTAATTTACTGCTTCATAATAACAGTTGTCTTCTAGTCACTGGATCTCTTGACTGCGTTTTTGATTGTTTTGCCTTTTATAGTGATTTTAATGGAATTATGGGCCTTGCTGTGTGGTTCACTGACCCTCCAGGAAAGTCAGTACTTTGGGTATTGAATTGGAACCACGGTGAAACAGTCACGCATGTCTCACCATACTGAAATACTCATTTAAGTTCACGGCAGTTGTTAAAATTATTCCATGCAGTATATAGAAATATGCTTGCATGTCTACACATACAGTATTTACAGTTTGTAGCATCTGATTCACCTTTTATAAGAACTGTTCAGTTTTACATGTGCAGTCCATTGTTGAGACTGTCTTTGACATGGAGTGGTGGGTTTTTATTGGAGAAGGAGAAGAAACCACGAAAAGCTGAGCTGTTCAATCAGTCGGTGTAAATGTGACTGATTTAAAAAGACGCTTCAAGACATCATGAAGGGTGAAGGGGCGAATGAGCACCCCAAAGCTCAGTTATAGCTTCAGCTGACCTACTTGGATCCTGTTGGACGCTCTTTCCCAGAAGCCCTCTGCTCTGACAAACACAAGTCAGGTGCTAATTGCCTTCAGCAGCCAGATTCTTCATCGGCTGTTTGGAGCCTTAGAACGATAGAAACATGAGCTCTGCGTGAAAAGGTAGCGACACGCTGTGATGAGCTGCTGTAGGCTATAACAATAAAAGCAGAGTCCCAATGTTATTGGCTTTTTACATGTCTGTCCAGCAAACATGCAGCACTATGCAGAAGTCGTGAGCCACCCCTCATTTCTTTGATCTTTTGTTAGGAAAATGGAAAATGGCTGCAGCAATTTTTAAAAAAAACGAGCTAACATAAATGGAAATGTCTTTGCTGGATTTTTTACCCCTCTTTCTCAAGGACATAACTTTCAGATGCAGTTCATGTGCTGCAGATAGTATTTTTTGTCCTCCAGTTTCCTCAAATTGGTGAAGGACACACTGCAGACCATGCAGAGACCTTTTTGGCATCTTTGGGAATCACATAAAAATGCTGTTTCAGGTCTATCAAACTGTGCTGTCTAATGAAATGGGAACAAATGTGTTTTTGCAATAGGCTGTAACAAAGTGCCTGAAGATGGAATTTAAAGGTTGTCTGTTGTGTGTAGAAACAACACTGCTTCACCCCTTAAGTTAGATGCTTTTTTAAAGCTTGAATGATTCATACATAGGTCAGTGTTAAGTGGCTTGTCAAACAAAAAAAACTTCTAAAAATGGTCAGGTACAAGGACTGGACTGAAAAATCAACCAAGGTCCAAAGAACTGGAGAACTATTACTTAAGGTCACTTTAAAAAATTACAGAAGTCCGGCTCTTTGAGGCAATACAAAGAGAAATGAGGGGTAGCTCAAGACTTTAACACAGTACTGAAAATAGCATTTTTCCACTTTTAAAGCAGTGTTAAAAACAGCTCAACATTAAGGTCATTAAAGGTGCTCATCAAGTTGTTTCATCTCTTTTATAATTACTGTACATCTCACACGGTCGGACATTTGATTTGCCAGTTGTCATGCTGTTTCAGTTTTCTAAAGCAGTGCCAGACCCTCATAACTCTTCTCTGTCTTGCCTGCTGCCATATAAGGCACCATCTTTGGAGTCTCAGCACAGCTCACCACAGCATGTGATGGTGCAGTATGAAAGGCAACAAGAAGGAGTGAGTGGCTTTGATTCTCTGATGTGACCTCTCATTAAAGTGCACCACCTCCATGGGATATTTGTGTGCCCATTATTGTGGATTATTCCCTCTTATTTATATGACCCACTTCGACGTTAGATTTAGTAGCTGCTTGGAGCCGTGAGTATGCTGGCTAATCTTTAAACCACTAAACAGATGCTTGTGGGAGTGCCGGCGGTGACTTCTTTGTGCTCCTTAGTGACTCATAAAACAAGCTTGAACCCATTGCTTTCTAACAAAATCATTATATACAGCATGTTCAGTAGTCTTTCTTGATTCTCGGGGGGGGGGGGTGGTTGATGTGTACGACAGCATACTTTCTGCATTACAAATACAGAGCAGTCATAAATGCAGTCAGAGCTGCCCCCCTTTCTGTGTAACGTCTTCACTGCAGTTAACACTTCCAGAGCTGGGAGTTGTAGATTGATTGCTCTCACTGGTGGGCTGAAATTAGAATTAATGCGCTGCTACATCAAGTCAGTGATCATTCATCACAAGCCTCTGACTCATTTAATCATGAGATTCAGAATAAATGCCACAAAGGGGGAGAAACGAAAAGAAAATCTACTCCAGTATCTGCCTCTGCTTTCTGTGCAGCACTATCATAATCATAAAAACAATATTCACAGCTGTGTGAGTTTCTACTTGGGCAAGGCAGTGCTTACAAGCACCTGTTGATGGTGCTAAGATGTGGCTGTTTAGCTTATGTTCACCATTTTATAGCTCAGTCACACCAGAGTAAAAGCACAGCAACCTCCTTGTTGCTAGTTTTTTCTGCACTGA
>VOQJ01047228.1:22259-52742 GCA_015052665.1 Apistogramma diplotaenia | reverse complement strand
CACACACACACACACACACACACACACACACACACACACACACACACAGAGCACTCAACATCAGGGTGAGCGAAAGACCAACACTAACATAAAAAACACCGAAAACTGGCGTCTCACCTCACACCTACAGGAGGTAGGGAATGATGCAGGACACCTACACGGTGGCTCACCCCTACCCGCTCTGCTCCTACACACACTTGCGCACACACGGTTGTGACTGGTGTGATGACAGGTCACAATGATGCTCTGGCTCAGTTTCTCTCCCCTAAAGTTGTCCGGCCGGCCTCCTAAATAGGATGTAACCCAGTCAACACCAGGCACCTGCACAGAGAGGTGGAAACAGACCGGCAGACGAAACACCAAGTATGTGATAATCCGTCTCTTCAAGGCTTCACACTGCAGGTTAACTTATTGCCTTGAAGAGTCCTGATAACACATTCAAACTTTGGTATCCAGCACGATCTTAAGATTAATAATACAGTTTTAATTTGGACTGTGGGAGAAAACCAGAGTACCCAGAGAAAACCCACTCACACACGAGTTACCCTGGTTTCCCCCCACAGCCCAAAGGCATGCAGACAGTGGGGTTATCTGTGAGTGTGAGTGTGAGTGTTGTCCGTCTCCCTGTGTCCTGCACAGGACGCACCCTGCCTCTCACCCTGTGACAGCTGGGATGAAGCATTTGTCTTCAGTTAAATGTTTGGCTGCGATATGTTTGCTAATGAATGAAGTAAGAACACCATTCTCTGGGTTAAAACAAATTAAATTTATGAAATTTAAATCAGAAATCATCATCCAATATTGATACAATGTAATACCTATAAATGTTTACATGGGTTAATATTTACTCATCTTTGTCCCCTGCTCGTGTTCCCTTTTATTCAGGTTTATATTTGATATTAATAAATAAAAGACGCTTGAGTAACACAAATACTTTGATAACTTTACTCATTTAAGCCACCATCCACCATTCATCTTCTGCTTCTAGTTTAAAGTTTGTTTTTCTTTTTGCTTTTGTTGTTATGTGATTGTAAGTGATAGACTGAGACATTTTTTATGAAACCTAATAAACCAGTTATTAAAATGAAGATAATCATTTGCAGCTCTAAAGCATATTACAGGTATAAAGTGTTTAATTTCCTTATAATTGCCACATTAAAATAAACCCACACTGTATTCCGAGTGTTTCAAACCATTCATAATCAGCTGCCGTTACGATGCTGTAAATGTTAATGAAATATGGTAGCGAGCTGACAGCATCCTCTTAGTCTGTCGTGTAAAGTTTTACATTTATTGCTGAAAATGTAATGGTTCAATTACCTGTTGACTGCACACAGTCATCTCGTATTAAGTGCACCGCAATTCTCAGCTTGCAGCAGCGTGACAGTGTGGGAACACGTATGCATGACACGGATTTTTTCCCACCTCAAATATTCCTGTTGTCACTGGCAGCAAATGCAACATGCGTGCAGTTTCCACAGCTGTCGCCCCTTTGTGTTTTATATTCTGAAGGCCTGCGATGATGGAAAGTTTAACAAGTTTATTCATGAGCACAAATGGATTGAAACAGTTCAAACGGGGGTTCCCAGTAGTGAAATCCAAATCTCCAAACCAGCGGGCTCAACTTCTCTCAGAATCTCACTCCACAAACAAAGAGCTTCCATGTCTCCAAACACCAAGATAATCTGCACAGAAGGCGAGCCAGGGAAGGTACTCACAGCAGGAAAACAGAGCAACTCAGCAAACAAGCCAGTGACCTTCACTGCCTGTGATAGGTGCAACAATCCAGCAGAGACTTAATGTTTCCCACCATCAGGATAAAACCAGGTGAGTTTGTCACCTCCAGGTGTGTGATCTGTGAGGCGGGAACCAGGATGGCTCCCATCCCTGAGACATGAGAGTGAGGTCATCTCACTGAGATAGAAGGTGGTGAGCCAGCAGCGCAGGATGGAGGCACCATGACCAAAACTCTATACAGATTAGCATGTTTTTGGCATCTAAAGCGTCTTTGAGCAGCCGCATCAATCGCTGACTGTCTAACTTCAGCATGTTGGAATCCAGGCAGCCAAAGGAGAAATCCCAGTAACACATCCCAGAGTGTCAGTTTGTGTTATTAAACCGAGCCGACAACCACAACGTGCCAGTCTGTGCTTCATTAAAATAATGTAGCACGTGATAGAATCTCAGGTGGGAGCTTTGAAAAGTGTGGATGGAGCGAAACCCTCTGAACTTTTCTCAGCTACGTTTGTGAAACAGAAACTGTTGGCCTCTAATGTGTGAATGTCCTGTGGTGTTACCCATCATGTTAATGTCCTCAGCGGCCACGTATTGTGTTCCCGTTTCATCCTGTTATTTAAATGAAACAGCAGAGCTCGAACATTATTAAACTGGAAGAGAAGCTCAAACTTTTATAAATGAAGGGCATTTCCTCGCCCGTGAGAATTCCCTGACTGCTCCCAGCAAAGAGATATTCTCACCATCTTCTACGAGGAACGACTTTTATTAGCTCCGGTGTCAAATGCTATCCTAGCTTATAAAAACCATCATTAATTTAGAGCTTAGTGTGAGCACAGAGCACCATCTGTGCTGCCAATAAAACTGATGCATGAAATTCAAAGCATCATAGCAGTGTGCTGAGCGATGCCACGTACTCTGATGGCTGTTTGCTGAGCGTAAGTAGTCCAGCCCCCCATGAGCCCGGTCTCGTGCTGGTTTCAGAGGAAGTTTGTGTTGAATCTTGATGGTTTCCAGCCTGCCCGTTTGGATAATTGTTTTCTTGTTAATTTTAATTAACTAATTTTTCAACTTTGTGAGGAATTTGCACCGAAAGACTAACATAAAACAAGACGCGATCTACATTTGTGCTATAATAAAATCTGTGTCTTGGAGTTTTATCACGCTTGCTCATCCTCTTTTCTTAAAGTACTTTTGTTTTTTGTGATTATAATATCACAATGTATATTTATTAATTTTTGGCTTTCATTTTGTAATCAATAAAAGATTAATTGAACTGGAAATTCTTTATGGAAGATCATCTGGCAGCCTTCTCTGATGGTATGGAGGGTATCTATGGAACTTCCAGCTTGCGCACCTGCAAATGTGCTTCATATCAGCAGCCATCTGACCCATGTAGATGATGTCTTTCTTCAAGGAAGCAAGACAGTCCTAAGCTGGATCACAACAGAATGGCTTCATAGTAGAACGCCAATCAATTCAAAATGAACTAATATTTTTTTCTTAAACGCTCTCAATTTAACCTTTAATATATTTTATGTGCAATTTTGTGAATAAAATCTGGGTTTATGGTGTTTGCAAATCATTGAATTCTGTCAAATCAGCAGAAAACCTGCACACCATGTAAAAAAGCTTTGAAAATATTTGAAAATAAACATCGATATTTGACTGAATCTTTGAGCCTCACAGTAACGTGCAGATCTTTGAAATGTGTTTGAACTACAAGGTTTGTGTAATAGGTGTGAGTGAGTGAGTGTTCTTGCTAAAGCGGACAAACAAACAATGACAGCCCTCTGAATACAGCCTCAGCCTGACTGTGTGTGAGAGCGCTCCGCTTTGTCGGGATCAATTTTAGCATATTTGTTCAAGGACTAACATGCAAATGAAATGTCAATGGCTTTCTTGTTTGGCTGCACATTAGCTAATAGCTGTTTACGTCGTCTGCCGCCTCCCATTGTTTTGAAGTAGTCTAGTTCAAGTGGGTTGAGTTTTGATCAATTTATTCAGCAATTTTCTCTTTTTTGTTTTCTTTTTTTTTCTCATGTGGCGGTGACTCAAAAGATCATGCAACCATGATCTGCAGATCTAATGCGCGTCTTCCTCTTCAATCAGCACTTGAAAACTGTCCTTATGCAGTGTGAGTCATGAGGTGTGAAAAAGAGAGAACGGATGAAGGAGCCACGGGGACTCTTCAGGAGTCGAAGCACAACACGCTCAAATCAACTTCGCATAACCTGCTGAATATAACATCCAAGAAATGGTCACCTTCTGATGAAATGCATTCAGAGTTTGGAGAATTTCCGGGACGGCACAGAAGCACATAACACACGCACTCTTTATGTATGTTCTCAATATTATACCACGTTTCAGGTTTTAAATCTCTCTTCAAAGTGAGCCTGAAGAAACAGCAAGTTCACTGCAAGCATTTGCTCTGCTCCTGCCTTCACTTCAGAGTGATTCCAGCTAACATTAAGAAATGATGGCACTGATGTGATTTCGTTTCACTGATTAATAAATGTTTTTGCCAAGTAAAATATACTTACATAGCAGCAAACTCGCATCCACTTAATATTATGCCATGAAGTCATGATCGAGTCTCAACGAATAAATGATCAGGAGCCTGGTCTGTTTTATTCTTCTTCTCCTCCTCAGAGGGACACTTACCATATGCTCTGTCTGCTTTCGTGACCTTGTGAAACGTTCATGTCACTCAGCTTAAGCCGTGCGCTGCATGGCAGCCAAGGATGAGAAGTGCTTGTATAATAGCTGTCTTTGTGAGAGAAGACACGAATAGCGCGGCGCCGTCGGTTCTGTGCAGCATTTCAAAAATAAATGCATTCATGAGAGCCACAAACTCACTATGACTGTTAACCCCGGTGAAGAATTACACATTCAAAAAAGAAAATGTGTTTTCTCTGAGCACGCCACGGTCTGACCTTGAGGTGGATTCGCTCACACATACTCAGGGGAAGATTATTGTGTGAGTATTGCCCTGACGCAGACCAGCAAACTACCAAAACTTCTGCTTTTACAGCAGCACTCACACTCGCTCATCATCACTTACCCTGCGACTTAGCCTAGAGAAACGTGTGCTTGGTGTTTACACAGGACTATACATTGAACCAAGAAACCTTGATTCTCATAGGAATGCTCACTTTGCCAACCTCACCTCATTCACGAACTCATACGTGCTTCCCAAACACCTCCCACTGACAGGCTGACGTGTGCTTGATGTAACTGAGGTTGAAATCTAGGAAAATCCCAGTGAGAGTGAGCTCTGCAGACGCTCTGGTCAGGCAAACACTCGGATTGTTAAAAACCTTTTACTGTCGAGTTCAGCTGCAGCATATTGCATCACTGAGTGTCAACCAAGGCAGGACTTTTGGAAATCACCTTCATCAGCAACTTCAGCATCAGAGGAGTTCATCATTTGATTCCAGTGGGGAGGAAATGGGAACTAAACTAAATTAGAAGCAGGTATCATCATCCTTAGATTATCTGCAAGTAAAGCAGGTGGTTCGATGGATTTAATTTGTCCACTAAAGACAAAAGCAGGAGCTGTCACTGATACTTGAGCTAAATTGCAATAAAAACATCTGTAAGTGGTAAAGTTTGAATGCAGATTTAGAAAAATATACTTTTTATCTGCAGTGCATTTGACTGAGGATATCCTATTAGTCAGCAGTTTTCCAATTCTTTTTAGCACACGAGCATAATCACAGAATTCCTGCAAAGCTTTGGGTTTCTTCGTAATAGTTGAAGTAAATTTTTTTTTAAAGAGTTTGAATGGCTTTGATATTTTATTACTTATGTTAAACCCATACTGGCAGGAATTTATTAGAAAAGTGTGCTTCTAATGCCGCTAAACTGTGATCATTAGTGCCCTGTCTTACTGAACGTATTCGCTCATCTGCCTTCACATGCACATGAACCTGAGCAACATCTCATTCTTAATCCACAGGGTTTAATATGATGCCGTCCACACTTTTCAGCTATAAGATCTTCAAAGGTTTTCCAAAAGGTGGAGGAGGTTTATGGGAATTTTTGGCCATTCTTCCAGAAGCACATTTGAAAGAGGCCTTCTCATTCATTCAGTCTCTGCTGTAATTCATCCCAAAGGTGTCCTATCAGGACTCTGTGCAGGCCAGTCAGGTTCTTCCACACCAAACTCACTCATCCATGTCTTTATGGACCTGCTGTCCACTGGTGTGCAGTCATGTTGGAGCAGGAAGGGGCCATCCCCAAACTGTTCCAGCATGAAATTATCCAAAATGTCTTGTATGCTGAAGCATTAAGAGTTCCTTCCACTGGAACTAAGAGGCCGAGCCCAACTCCTGAAAAACAGCCACATGAAGTTTGGAGGTCTGCAGTGACTGACTGCAGAAAGTTGGTGACCTCTGCACACTGTGCACCTCAGCCTCTGTGAATCTTTTACACGGTTATACCACCGCATGACTGAGTTTCTGTCGTTCCCATTCACTTCCACTTTGTTAAAATACCGCTCACAGTTAACGGTGGAATATTTAGCAGCGAGGAATTCACTGAGCTCCTGAGAGCGACCCATGCTTTCACTCATGTTAGCAGAAGCAGTCTGCATGCCTGTGGCTGTGGAAGTGACTGGAACACCTGAGTTCAATGATCTGGATGGTTGAGTTACTACTTATACTAATGACTAAGGCTTTTTTGTTTTCCAACATCAGGAATTCCACCATTATCCAATGAGCTTACAAATTAAACTTTTAGAACTCGCCCCGTCACTATGTCACTGAACATGTGCCAGCACTGGAGATTCACACTGAAGGTGAGACAACGAAACGCTGTGTTTTCTCTCGGCCCGCAGCAGATAACAGATTAATATTAATGCACTTGTCTGTGGTAATGGGCTGTGTATGCTGGCTTGAAACACTCTGCTACAAGCTTCAGAGGACGAGTTCTGTCAGCAGTTTAGGAGATTTGTTCTGTATCTGCAAAAACAGACACCGATCATTTTTTGATAGCGAGCACTTTCTCTCTGAGCGGCTGCTGCTTTTATTGAAGGCTGAAAAAGAGAAAACAATTTGTTTAGTTGATTAAAGAAATGGTTGTAAAGTGTAAACAATCACAATCAAATCAATTTCACATAATATACTGATATGAACCTCTGAAACGCATTTAGATTTTGGAGAATTTCTGGACAATTAAAACAAAAAACACAAAGAGCCATTACAAAATAGTTCTTCATCAAAGTTACTATTTTCTTTTGGCTTATTTTTTCTAAAGATTATTATTTAATTTTCATGAAATCTTTAAAATTTGAGAGCGGGAGTGGCCATCAGCATCGTACCCTGTCATCTGTTGGGATTTGGGCAGAAACAGAGGGTAATCCAAACAAGCCTGGCTGCTTTTGTAGAGGCACTTATCAGCTCATTGAGCTGTGAGCGGCTCAGCCGTGCCATACATCAGTGGATCTTCTGAACCATCTGTGTAAATAATGTCTGATGCTGCGTGAAAATGAAATAATGAATCGCTGCCATCCCTCTCATGTCTCACAACTCTATCTGCTCAGCCGCAGAAAGCCACTTGTTTGAATCACTCCAGCGAACACAAAAAACAACAACAACAAAAAAAAGCCACATGCATGCAGGCGCTCCCCCCGTCACCATTCCTGAAAGGCAACAGAGTTGCTGCACAAATTGATTTCCCTTCATGACAATAGCTCATTCTGATAATAACACACAGAAAGCCAAGACTAATAGATCTTTAACTCAGTTGCCTGGCGCCTGCATTAGTGATGTTGCTCCTTTGCAGCGGGAGGCTGGGGCCAAATTAGAATTTGATTGCTGTTGCGTCACTGAAATTTTACTAGTGAAGACTGGGTTAAAAGGGCCGTTAATTGACTCCAGAAGGTAAATAGATTAATCATGGAGGCCATCGAGACCTGCCATGAATCACATTTATTGGTAATCACATCAGCAACAATTATAGGATGAGAAATCAACATCCCCACAGCAAATTGTTTTCACATCAGCGACAGAGCCAGACATTAGCTTTGGGGCAGAAAGCAGCAACTGTCTGCTCTGACGTCAGTATTTGAGGCTGTGCCCAGCGTCGTTGTTTTAAACCGTGGAGATTCTGCAGCAAATATTCAAATCTACACCAGGTAGCAGGTGTTGGATATTAAAACTGTATCACAAGAAAGTTCGAGGCAACGCAATGTCTGTGACACAAACTCGTTCTGGCTGTTTGCTGAATGCCACTGAGGGAGGTGTGCTTCACTCCAAGCTAGTGCAAGGGTGGAGACTGTCCACTAGGTGTGTATTGTTTTGGGGGGGGGGAAAGTCATTAAAGGGGTGAACTGAAGCATGAAGCACTGCTGTCAGAGAGAATGATGTCAGGCAGACAAGCTGATGTTGTGAATATTTTCACATCGTGCAAAAATCCTGTGATTACCGGATCATGTCTGAGTTTGTAAAGGTCGTCATACTGTAAGATGGAGAAATACATTTTTAAAAACCACAGCACAATGCAGAGGGTAATAAAACAGCACAGCAGGGAGAATAGACAAACAAAGAAGAGTAATGAGGGTGGCACGGTTATTTATACACAGTGAGCTGATTAGTGGAGGGGAGACATGTGAACGAGACGCAGGTCAGGAAGTAAAATTACAGCCATGCATGAAAAATCAAGGAGACATATATGAAACTCATGCACTCAAGCTCAGTATTGGCTATTTGTAAATCTATCATTGACATTTAGAAAGTCAATAAACAGACATTTTAAAAGCAAAGAAGAGACGGGAAAAGCACTCTTCAACAATGTTGTGAGCTACATAGTTTGTCCACCAGCGGGCGCTCTCGAGCTCTCAGGTTGGTAACACGTGTTTGGAAAACCACAAACACAACAAGCAGCTGACTGAAGCAGAATCGTGCAGAGTAAATCAAAACATAAAGAAATGAGGGGCAGCTCAAGACTTTTGCACAATACTATACACCGAAAGCTCATAGTTTTGCAAGTATTGGAAATGGTTGGTGCTGCGGGGGCGGGGGGGTGACTCATTGATGGAGATGATCAGATTTTAACATTTCGTCCTGGGGGGGCCTCATGAATGTGTACCAATCGACCATGAAGGGGGTGTTTGTACAAAGTTTCATGGCATTCATGCACTGAGAGCCTAACTAATGCGACAGTCCCTGCAGCCACGCTTCCATCAATGACACTCTGCTGATGGTGAGCTCCATGCTTCAGTTTAATGCCATCTTGCAGCTACATTGTGATCATCACTAGAATTAGAAAGACTTTCTTCTGCACATGAATGTTAGTTAGTTAATACCACAAAAAGAGCGGTGTGTCTGCTCGTACTAGCTATTGCTTCAGTATAGCTGTGTGTTCAAGCTCGGTGAACATACAGCTGCTAAGTTCAGCCTCTGTCTTGTACTTCATAATGGAAATGGAGCTTTTTTTGCCTTCTTGACCATTCAAAGTGCTTTCAACTACCAACCGTGAAGCTCTTTATTATGTGTACCGAAGGACTTTGTGTACTATATACCCACAAATCCACAGCCATGTTAGAGTCACCACTCAGCCTAACGCACATGCCGTGAGACTGTGGGAGGAAGGAACTCTGCCTGTGCAGGCACAGGAAGAACATCCAAACTCCACAGAGAAACGCCTCAGGCAGCCAGGAGATGGTGAGCATTGACCTCTCAAGGGCGAACTTTTTTTTCCGTCCCCAAAGCACAACCACGAGCGATGAACTGTTTGATATGCAAATGTCTGATATTTCATGTTAAGCAGCATTTACCTTCGACACCAGGTCGCCACTATCCTGAATCTTCTGCGCAATAACAAAAGAATATCTCAAACTGCATCGAATCCAATAAGGCTGAACGTAAGTGTGCTTCTTACAAAGCAGGCCTCTGACTTTTAAGTGTGTCACGGTTAGATAAGAGAAACCTTGTTTTTTCTAAATCTTGCTGCTTGGTAACAAATTTATTCAGAATGCCCGAGGACTGATAAAAGGGACACACTTGGTTGATTATTAGTTGATTAGGCCTGTTATGAATCATCACACATTGCGCACAGAATGCATTTCATCTTCTCCAAATTTAATTAAAATCAAACCCGTTGATGAGCGTCAGAAGTTTCGTGATTTCTAACGTTTTCTGTCGCACACACGGCTGTCAGCAGCGCTGCACACTTTGCTTGCCATAACCGGTTGTAACTGCGTGCTAAAGGCTTTTCATGCAAGCAGAAATGCCATGAATTCAAAATTTTGTGCCCTTTATGAGGCCAAGCAAGATGCTTTAAAGCCTTAGAGCATTTTCTAGGCAGCCCTAAGGGCAGAGCCCCTAATTGAAAGAGACAAGGAGAACAAGGAATAGGTAGTGCAGAAGAGGCTAGAGCACTTCTCCTTCAACCAATCAAGTGTGGGATAAATGTCAAGCCACGGAAAGGCCAGGCTCAGAGAAGTAGATTGCAGTTGAATCCTTGAAATGTCAGCTAATATTTGTATCACTGTGAGGAACAGGCGCACGAGGAAAACTCTGGAAAGCAAGTTAATAACTAACACAGTCTGTCATTATGTTGTGTTTCCTTTCTAAATCTTTTTTGTTGTTGATTTTTTTTTGGTCAAGCACAGGCCTCAGACCCACCTCTTCAATTAATGAAGGGTTTTCTGGTGCCTTTTGCAGATATTAGTAAAAATGAATTGCGGTGGGATCCTGAGCCTTCTCCTCTGCCCCTCTGTGCTCTTTAATAAAGAGATGTTGCTTTCACTTGTGGCCTGGCTTCCCATCAGTAATCAACTTTTTGTGTGGAGAACGTTTCTCATTGCCTGTTCTTGCCAAATTCAATCAAGTGCTCCAAGATAGTGTGGAGGATGAGCTGTACTTGCAAATGAGGGTAAAAGAAAATGATTGAACCTCACAAACCATGAGTTCTTGGAGCCGTTTCTGCTACTTTGTCACATCTGGCAAGAGAGGAATAGAGATGTCACAGGTTTAAAAAGTGACGTCTGTACTAATCGGAACCCAAATATCAGGAGGAATTTTTTGTGCTTTTCCTTGTTTTCTGTCATATATATTGTTTACAGTGGTGGATAATCATATTAATCCAAATTCCATCAAGCCCGACATAAGATAAATAACCTCTGCATGTGAATCATGCAAAGCTTCTCTTGTAGAGTTCAAGAATAAAAATATGGAGCTGGAATTGACCATAAGTGGTTCACATTAATGCTGCACAGTGGCTCCTGCAGCTCCTCAGCTAACAGTTCACTGTGTCTCCATGTAAACCGTGTTTTCTGTGAGTGCTTCAAACGGGGAAAAGCAGCTTGTTTGACAGCCGAATGTTTCTGTGCAGCAGGAAATGTTTGCTGAGCATCACAAGAGTATATAGATGCATGTGCAGTAACAACATTTACTGTTTATAGTTGCATCTTTTCCTGTGAATGCTCGGCTCGTGTGACTGAAAACGGCTTGAATACACTGGTCTTCACCTGTATGTCACCTGTTGACCTTAGTGGATGCAGAATGATTCTGTTCATGGCAGCATCCTGACACTGGGAGGAACTTGTGCTCCAGTTTCTTGTCTCAGAACATGTGAGCATGTGGAGTTGCTTGGGATTTGATAGCCAACCCTGCCATTAGCAGAACCAATTAGCACCCCAACTTTCTCACTGTAAAGGGATATCTTGAATCTCATTACAATCTTAAGAATTAGAACTTTAACTTGCATTATGCTGACAGAAAGGGGCGGAAAATAACTGTATAAGTGCCTCAGTAAGGTGCTCGGCCACCAGAATAGCTTCAGTGATCCTTGGCCTTCTTTACAGGTCTGTGAACTCTACTGAATGGATCTTCTTTCAAAAGATATTCCCCGCTTTAGTGTTTTGATAACAATGTTTCAAAAGCACCGTCTAAAATGCCAATCCACAACATCCCGAAGGTGTCTCGCTGGATCAGGATCCGGGGACCACATAGGGTATAGAATATGTTTTGGGTTTGTTTGTTTTTTATTGCTTTTGTTTTATTTCATTGAATGACCTATCACACTCTTTGAATGAATTCCCTTCACCCAGTGAGAGAGGGAGATTTAGGTTCATGTGTGTTCTCCCTTCAAGACGGCCTGAGTCCCCCACGGCACAAACAGCATTCGATTTAAGTGCTTAACCGTGTCCGGGCAAAGATAAGGGACACCACTGAGCCTTCATCAACTGCAAAGAGCTTTTCCTGCTCTCTTGTCAAGGGGACAAGTGTCCATCTGCTCTTTGCTGGCTCTAGATGGAGTGGACACTCTTTCTCCAAATATTAAAACCATAAACTTTTTGGTTGGCTTGTTTCCATAACTTTTTACTTTCTATGGAACCATGGAACATTTTACTTCAATGCATTCAGGCTCTGAGAGAAATATCTCTATCTTGCATGTAGATGAACTTGTCCTAATGTTATTATGAAGTGACAAAGTTTTTTCTAACGTTCCCATAATCTGACCCGTAATAAGTGTCAGCTGTTTTGCCTTCCAGTGCATAAACAAATCCTTTCAAGCTGAAGCATATTCAGTAACACCCCCACCACCACCCCGCCAGCCCGACCCCATGTCCCTCGTCTCAACTCTGCTGCTTTTATGTTTGCCTGAAGGACTTTTGAGAGAAGAGTCAGGTTAAAAGGGGGTCAAAGGTCATTCTTTGAAGAGCTAGTACATCTGCGCCTGTCCCCCAGCGCCCCACCAACCTGCCATGCTGATTGTTGTCTTGAAAACTCGCCTGCTGCTTCACGGTTTTTCCTGCCTGATGAACAAAGGACGAGCAAAGGATGCTTCATTTGCATCCTGCAAACATGGAAATTCCACTCCAAAGTAATACTAATTCCTTAGGGAAGGCAATGTTTTTGTTAATAACTCATCCATCTGGATAGTGGAGTTAGGGCAGTTAGGGCTCACCTCGACTAGCTGGAGTCACTAAACTGACTCTCTGCCTTCCTTTTGCTGTTTGTGTCTTTTTGGAGCACGCTATCATAGTCTGTGACTGAGCACTGTTAATTTGTTTCTGTGCACTGGGCTAGCACAGTGTATAACTTTATAACAAACCACCTTTACAGCCAAATATGGTCACATCTGACTACATAAAAACAAAGGAAACAAATAAAAATAACAACACAGCAGTAGCCAAAATGCTAACCTTAAGGCTCCAACATGCACACTCCACAAACAATGGGTGATATCACAGTGTTTTACACAGTTCATGGTCCTCCCTAAGTTTTCCCGACAAGTGACCTCTTGGAATTCGGTCTCACACAAGCAACAGAAGGAATGTTGTTGTGTTGTTACAGTCACAAACTTTCAGATTGATGCCAAAACCGTTGTCCTAAATCCTTTTTTTAGCCTTTTATATTTGGCCAACCTACATTCATCATCATATCATTATTAAGGTTCTCTATTATGCTTGGTAACAAGACTGTCTGTTTCTCAAATAGCAAAAGATGCCAGTTTAATCCCAACATCAAATCCCATCTGAAAGCAGGTAACTTATGAATATCACTGCTTGTCAAGTAGATGCGTGATGTTATTTTGAGACCATATTTTCCATATTTTTTATTTGCATATACTGACAAGCTCTGCCTCGACCAGTGATCACCTTGAACTGTGGCACAGAAGGATAATGAACACAAATTAGGTTTGCATAATGGTTTTTGTGAAGTGGAAAAGAAGTGTTCAGATAAAGTCAGGGGAAAACTAAAAGAAAACATTTACTCTAATTTAATGAGACTGTGCAGACTTATGAGACTGTTCATCCACATCTGCTGGTTCAGAAGCTTTTAAAGTTAGAAATGAATCCTTTAATTATTAAATGGTTTTTATCTATTTTAACAAATAGGTCGCAGCAAGTCAAGGTGAATAACACATCAATAATTAAATATTGTAGCCCTGGGTTGGCCAAAGGAGTGGTGAGTTCTTCTATCCTTTTCACCTTGGACACTAATGAGTGTACAGGGACTGAAAACCAGGTTATTAAATTCTCGCATTCAATTCAATTAATTTCATTTTTATAGAGCCAAATCACAGCAGTCGCCTCAAAGTGCTTTATATATTGTAAGGTAATCACCTGCAATAATTACAGAGGAAACAAAACAGCCAAGCAAGAACTTGGTGAGAGTAGGAAGGAAAAACTCAATTTTAACAGGAAGAAACCTCCAGCTGAACCAGGCTCAGGGACAGTCTGTATAAATAAAATAAAATTGGATTGAATCTGCTGTGACCGGTTGGGGCTGAGGGGAGAGACAGGACAAAAATATACTGTGGAAGAGAAACAGAGATTAATAATGATGCAGAGTGGTGTATAAGCAGAGTGAAAAGAGGTGAATGAAAAGAAATACTCAGCAGCCTAGACCTACTGATAACACCATCCAGAGTATGAATCTGGTTAGACACCATGTTTGTGTGGCTGAGGACAAGAACTTCAGTTTTATCTGAATTTCGAAGCTAGAAGATGAGAGGTCATCCAGGCCTTCATGTCTTCAAGACATTCCTGCAGTTTAACTAACTGATGTGTCATCTGGCTTCGTGGATATACAGTATAAAGGTGAGTGTCATCTGCATAATAATAAAATGTATGCAATGCTTTGTTATAATACTGCCTAAGGGAAGCCACTGCTGTACAATGACTCTAATTTATTGCAGCTGTTTGGAGCAAATCACTGCCCCTTTGTATACTCATTTTGAATATTGAAAAAAACTAAAGAAATTATTTTTCACCCAAGAGGAATATCTGCACATGATCCTGTGGTAACCGATGGATGTACAGTAAACAGGTTTGTTCATACTGTATATGTATTTGGGCATCTATATACAGTAGATACATTTCATAAAGAGGAAGAAAATGCTGATTATATAAGTGAGAAATTAGCACAAAGGCTCCTTTGTAGCTTTCTTTGAAGACTTAGCTTGTTTGGTATGACTTCCAAGGTTATGGGTACTTTTTAATCACACTGTGCTGGAAAGTTTGATCAGGTGTGGCAGCCTGGTTTGATTCAGTCGCAGTAAAATTAAAATTGAGGATTGAGAAACTAGTAAAAGCTGCCATGAAAATTGTAGGAAACAAAGAACACAGTAGCAATCTCTATAATCCAAGTATGACAGTATTGTTGTACGGCAGGCTGACAGGATCGGATTCAGCCCTTTTTCCAGAGTACGAGCTATTACCTTCAACATGTAATGTACTATTAAATAAGGACTCGCCACAGTGTAAAAGGTCTGGAGCCATATCAACATGCATATGATTGTTGCTAGAGATGGATTTTTTAAAACTTATTATCTTTTTCTCTCTGTTGTTTTTAATTGTGTTGTTTTTATTATGTGAATGCCGCTGCGTAGCACTGTTTATCCAAGACAAATTTCCCATGTGGGACAATAAAGTTGATTCAATTCAATCTTCCACACTAATTAAAAATGATCATCATTTCAGATTAAGGGTGCAATTATTTAACTCTTGAGAGAAAATTAATTAAAAAACTGTTAAAAGGTGCACGCCCCCCCCCCCCCCAAAGAAAAAGAACAAGCATCAAATCTCAGTGTACCTATCAGTGAAATGAAAGTACACTAAATTCATGCACCACATAAAAATGTTGTACATTTAGACCAGAAACAGTGCATGTATTTTTTCAGTTCTAAGGATTTGCTTATAAAGACATTATAAAACTCTATCTGGTCCATACAAGATCCTAAAATACCATAAATACAACCTCAGATGAACAACATCGTACTAGTGACTTGTCTCACCTGTCATCATGCTAATATAAAATTAAAAAATTAATTAAATGGTTATATTTATTCAGTGATTTGTATATTAAAGTTCTTTTCCATTTAACTTCACCATTTTTATTTTTATTTTCAAAATCGCTGAATTTTCACATTTATCATTCAAATACTAAGAAGAGAGGAGCGGTGAGGCACCAGCCTGCTGAGCCGCACCGTGGCTTGCGTAATGACTATGCTAACTGTGCTGGCATGCTATGCAGTGAGACCGTATTGCTGTATGTGTGTAACGTATTCTTGTGCTGAGCGATCATTAAACTCACACAGTTCTCATGCCTGTGTGAGGGGGCGCTGGTGATCCCAGGGATTCTTCTTACGACTCCTCGGCTGCAGAATAATAGAATTAGACAGTAAACAGTTAGCAAACAAGTTATTGATGCCTCACCGCACGTCACTGATCACGACATATTATACTATCATTATTTGTTTAATGAAAAAGCTTTGGTTTCATTTGTCAGAAGAAAATTTGTTCCCAAAGTCTTGTTCACGTGAAACTTTGCTAACCTAAGCCACGGTGCCATGTTCTTTGCAGAGAGAAGAGTTCTCCTGGCAGCACCTCTGAATAAGTCATATTTGTTCTTTTTCTAATTGTTGTGTCATGAACTTTAACATTTAACATGCTAACTGAGGCCTGTAGAGTCTGAGATGAAGCTCTGGGGTTATTTTTTAATAGTTTCTATGAGCATTGCTCATAGCATCTGACCCTGGGGTGAATTCACTTGTGAATAATTTTTCTCACTGCAGAATGATGGACTTTAAATTGTTCAGAAATGGACTTATATAATTTCCCAGATTGATGGGTAACAGCAATTTCTTCTTGAAGATCACTGACTTCTTTCCCCAAGTCATGTGACAGTTGTGTAATTTAGTAAAGAATGCCACCAAAATTTGGGAGGAAATTCCAAAAAATAGTCTTCCCAATTTTTTTTTACATCTTCTGTAAGTTTTTGTATGACAGTTGATTTAAGTTTATAGCCATAAACTGTAATAGATGTAAATAATGTCAAAAAATGTAGACTGACGGTTGCTACAGTTCAGGGTTTTTTCTTTTTTACAGCTTTTGGATAATCACATGTTATTTATAATTTTGCTTTGATGAACTCAAAGCGCAGACTTTCAGTATTAATTCAAGCAGTTGAGCTAAAATATTACCCACACACAGACAGTCACACAGTAGACTTGAGGCAATTTGAGTTTCAGTTTTTTGCTCAATGACACTTTGACATGCACACTACAGGAACTGGGGTTCAAACCACTGATCCACCAATTAGTAAGCTTTGTTCTGAGCCTCAGTTGCCATTTGATTGATTTTTCTTTTGTTGCTCCAAGTCTTAATTCTTTACCTGATCTGTGTGTAAATGTACATTGTTTTATAAATCCTGTGGAACAAATTAGCTGCTGAGGTGAAGAAACGTGCGCTGGGAATGAGAGCGCACCATGTGAACAGTACCAAAGGTTCTAACAGATCTATGCTGGACTGCGGTTTCCAGTTAGAAAAGAGAGCAGAAGATTGACGAAACCTCCACTCAGACATTACACGGCATTTTTGCAGAAATGGAAAAAGAGTCGCTGAAACTCACTGATGCAAATGGCTCCTGATTGCTGCTGACAGACTGCTTGGATCTGTTTTCAGTGGGGTTTCTGAGAGGACTGTATGACGCAGGTCATTCCTTGTGGAGGTACAGTGGGCTCTCTGGTGATGGTTTTTTGGCCCAGAGTAGGGACAGCCGTATCGATTTTGTCCCCCTCTTCAATCCATTATCGAGGCTGTATCAAGACAGGCAGGAAGCCTGTGGTTATCTGATTTCCCATTTTATAAGCAGATTGAAAAACAGCTGCCAAACTTTGCAATTATAATAGGGTGGTCTCGGTATCAGTGTGCTCCCTTGTGATACTCACACATACGCTTTTACTCTTCTTTTTTTTTTTCTCGTATACACAAACACGCACCTGAGAGCTCTACTGTTGTTCTGGTATTGTTGATTTGCAGAGCAGAGCAGTAAGTGACTCCTATATGCCTGCAGCCTGGTGTCTTAATTACACTCCTAAGTCTGATAATTACTTTATAATGACTTTGCTTTCCCTTTGCTCTCTTTGCAGTTATATTATTCTGATGAGGTACTTTTCATAGCTCGGAGGAATTCCTCGGAGTGAAACCAAACCAGAAATCAAAGGGTCCAAACAGTAGCTGCAGGTCTTTCTTAGAAAGCCATTTTTTTTATTTGATGATATTTAATTTGTTCCCACATGAAAATCCACTAAAAGCCATATTCTTAAAGGAGCAGTTTAGCATTTTCAAAATGTTCCAATTTGTATTATTTTTGCTTTTCTCAAACTGTTTTGCTTCTCAGACCAGAGTCGCACAAAGAGACTCTGGTCTGCATTGGATTTGGGTGTCCACACTGCACCAGCCTACCTGATCGGGGTCACTGTTAGCTTAGCATGAATACTCCAGAAAAGGAGAGATGTCCTGGCTCAGCCACCTTACCGAGGAAACTCATTTCAGCTGCTTGTATTCACAAACCTACACTTACTAGCTACTAGTCTAATTGTGTGGAGGTGGAGGGAAAAGGGTGGGGCAGCTGACAGAGTACTAGTGGAAAAGCAGCTTATGGGTATTTTTTCTGACAAGTTGGGAGTGGAGGGGCAGGTTGTTCTCACAGAGCTCGATTTCCTTTCTTCTTCAGTTAAGTGCAAGAAGCAGGTGAATATCCAGAAGAAAAAGTAACTTTCCTTCTTCAGGGAAGCAGTATAATCTAATACTACATTCAGCATTGGCCAAGGAGTCCAAGAGTCACACACACCAGGAAGGAGCTGGAGAGACAGACAAGAATCCAGAATTAGTGCAAAGGCAGTGGTTTGAACACACAGAACAGCACCTGGGCTTGAAAACAACTACTGAAGCAACAACAATCTGGCAGAGTGGAGGGATAAATCGGTCGGGCGATTATTGAGGAATGGGAAACAGGTGTGGAGTCCTACAGGCTGGTTCCAGGAGGAGAAGGAATGGCTTCCAAGTCACTGGCCTCGAACCTGCAGAGGCAGACCAGGCTAGAGAAAAACTGGGTGTGCCAGGTCATCTGGAGTCAAATCTGTGCTAAATCAACATGTGGATCCATCCACTGTGGGGACCCCCTTGGGAAATAAGCTATAATAAGCTAGTACAAGAATAATGTTATCTCCAGATCAATGATACATGTATGATACAGGAAGGGAAAAACCCTTAAACAAATAAATATCCTATTTTATGAACTTTGAAATATTACCAGTAACATGTGACGGTCGATACTCATCTCCATTGATGCGGTTTTCTTTGATAGCGTCTCTCGCTGATGGTCAGCTCTGTGAGTGAAACCTCTTCAAAGTGGGGGATGTCTGAGGCTTTACTGTGCCTACTGTACGCGAGCCTATTATCATCAATGAACAAGCCATATCAATAATCCTCCATGAAACCGCATCCAAATCTATTTGTTCCAATTATTCATAAGCGTGTTAATTGCTGAAAGAGGTCCCATCTTCTTTTTTTCTTTCTTTTTTTTTGCGTAGGTCCATGTGCAAATCTGTTTGAGGTGGCGTGGTGTGACAACTCCCACTCATCCTCTCGTGTTCCAGTGAAAATGGAGAAACAGAGAGATTTCAGCATCAGGATTCAGATTCATTAACGTGTTCAGCTACAGACACAGTTTATTTCAGCTGTTTTGTGTAATATTTTGCTTTCAGACACCAAAGACACAAAGGAGACCTGCAATTCACAAAAGAGCATTTTAAATGTCCGTCCTGCTGCCATTAACTTGTCCATTATTTCCTGTTCTGGCGGCAGATAATCGTGCCGTGTCTCACTGAGGGAGCCAAAGTGAAATCAGAGTCACACTGAAGCAGCAGCACAAGTGAATCTACTCAGCCTTGAGCAACTATATTTTCATAACTGTGTTAATGCCTCCTAAAAAAGGCTTTTCACTCTCAATAGAAAGTCATTCATCTTGTTGATTCACACACAGCAGTGACGTCTGATGTTACGCAGTGAGTTTTGTGTTAGAAGTTGTGGTACAGATGACCTCACTTTGTGTATCTTGGTCAGCTTTTACACCAGAGCCTGGTTCATTTCTCAGAGCAACATACAGTCAGTAGAAGAAATATGAAATTTTACTGCTGCAGTTTGGCTTCTTTTCCAGTGCATTCGACCGAATCTTTTCAAAGCTCTTAAATGAAGCCTTTTGGATAAATTTCCACCATAAACCTACTGATGCAGCTGATGTAACATTTTGAGAAATTGACTTATTTGCTTTCTTGCAAATGGATCCAATGTGACAGTTTACCATGTAAACAGTCCTCCTACCATCTGGGAGCAGCAGATTAACGTGCACGGAGCTGACAAAATATTATCTTTACTAAAGTAACATCAAATATTTACACTAAAGACTATTAGACTAGTTTATCATAAACACTCACCGTAACACCAAACTCTAACTGCATTTTGCTGCAACAATATGTAAAAAAAAAAATCAAGCAAATCAAATGTCAGTTTTCTGATGTAACAGAAAAGCAAATGTGTATATTTTTCACATGTCAAAATATCACGACTCAGTTCTAAGTAATTAAAGCTCTGGATAAGAACCTGAGACGTGAGATGAAAATTAGAATGACATCCCGAGTCAGTGATGTAGTTAGTTCAGCTTTCGGGGGGTCTCAGAAGGGCCGAGCAGCTACAGTAACAAATGAGATGAACGAAGCTGCCGTGAATGCTAAACAGCACACGAAGCTTCCCTCCTGGATTACAAGTGTCATCCCAGCATTGACACGAGTCCTGTTCGCCGACTGCACAAAGATAATCTTGCAAACATTTTGCTGAGCAATGGTTGTCTTTTTTTTTCCCTCACAGCCTACACAACTCAAACCTTGTGACTCATTTCCAGAATGTCAAGTCTTTCTGAAAGTGTAATGAGTGTCTCATTTGATTCTGCCTTAAAGAGCTAATCAAAGGTCATGTTTCTGCTTCACACAGATGTGCTTTCAGTTAAGTGAAAAACCCAGCAGGGGAAAAATTCATGAAAAGCCAAAGGTAACAGTTTGACCCCATCAGCCCCTGTAGCATTAATAGGATATTTATCTTTGATAACAGCTAATTATCAGCTAAGGAAAGAAAAGTTTCTATACAACTGAGGCTTTGTTGAGGGGGGCTATGATTCATTCACAGAGACTATGAAACCACTACTATGCAGAGATATTTTAAACATTAAAGCCTGGAAGGGTCCACGAGGTCTGCCCGGAAAGACAGCTGACAGAGTGTTTACTGAGAGGGCCTCGGGCACAATGTCAGACATAATGTAACTCAACAACAAGGCCTCTGCTCAGATCTCACTCCTGATGGTGCCGCACGCCATTTTCATTCACCTCATCATATGTGATGTTTACGAAGATCAGACAGACGCACCGAAGCCGACGCATCTCACGGGGTCACGACCTTTAAGCTCCATCGGGCTCTAAGTGCTGCGTGCCCTGTTTTGCGGGATAACGATGTCATGGCTTTCCATATAAAAAACAGAGTTTCTTTCCATTTAAAGAAGAAAAGTAATTTGTGGTAATTAAAGGGTAAAAATTTGTGAAAAACAATGCATATGAGACTAAAGTGATGAGAATATTTTGGGTAAAAGTGCATTTTGTGCACAAACTAAATTCTAAATGTGATGTTAGTAGCTGGAAATAATGTATTCACCTAATTAAGAAGGACAGTGAACTATACAGTGACCTGTGGGCAGACCTGGATCAAAACTGTAGAACTGCTTGTCCAGAGTATCAGACCCAATGCACACATTTTAGTTTAGTGTTCAAAACGACATGTTTTCTTTGGTCTTACTTCCTACTGCTTGAAACACTTTACAGTGGGTGTTTACTTTAATGGTGGGAAGCAGCTGAAATCCAGAAAGCTCATTCCAAGTAATGTCAAAAGGCGAAAATAAGCAAAGCCGCGGGACACAATAACAAGAAGGCATTTAGACGTCGCTCACAATCATCCTTTTTTTTCTGATTTCCTTTTTCCAATCTTTTTGGATAAGTGATAACTCACCAAAAATCAGCAACCCATTTAAAAGATTATTTGTATCGTGCTGGGGTGAGTCACACTGTGTCACACAGCTGTGACTGTGATAATTAGTCTGCATGTAAAGCTACTTTCCTGACACGTTTCCATCATCCTGACAAACACGGAGAGAT
Source organism: Apistogramma diplotaenia (assembly GCA_015052665.1). Classification (NCBI taxonomy): domain Eukaryota; kingdom Metazoa; phylum Chordata; class Actinopteri; order Cichliformes; family Cichlidae; genus Apistogramma; species Apistogramma diplotaenia. Next base: position 31,010 of record VOQJ01047228.1, on the reverse strand, counting down.
TTCAGTTGATTTGTGATAAGCTGCAGACAAGTGAGAATAAAGGTAATCTTTGCTGATGCAAAAAAGAGAAAATGTTTGTTATACATAGAGGAAAATGCTATGTACATGTTTAGCCCTGGTGAATGATTTTACAAGTACAATTGGAAATCAGCAGAGAAAACCAAAATGGCCACAGCATTAGACTGGAAAAATCTCATCAGTGCATCAGCTGATACTCTTCTACACATCAAATTAGTGAGTCACATACAAGGACTTTAGTTTATGTATACCCTTGGTGATTAATCTGAAAGCCACTTTGCAACCCACCTACACCCCAACTTCCTGTCTTCATGCTGTCTCGTACTCAATCCGTCTGATGCCTGCTCTGTCATGTACTCTCCCTTTGCTCTCCCTGCCTGTATGTATACAAACAGAAGAACTAGTTGGCCTCTGCACATGTCCAAACCATCTCAGCCTTCCTCTCTACCTTTATCTCCCAAAAACATACATACATACAGTACAGTAAATAATGCATATGGAAATTATTTTCTTTTACCAAAGTGATCCTGGCTACACAGGAAAAAAATGTGCCTCTGTGCTAGAGTTGTTTCTCAACAACAAACTGTTTGACCATTTCTGTTTTTCAATCCTAAGAACAGCCATAAGATGAGCATCGACTTAGGAGGCTGAAGCATTTGGCTGAATGTTCATTGCTCATATGACAGAGAAATAACAAGCCTCCATTTGGTGCATTACATAACTCACACCCAAACAAAGCTTACTACAGCAACACGGCTCGCTGAACGTGCCAAGGAGAGGTCAGATATTGACTGGTTTTGCTAAATCTTTGGCTAATTTTTTTATTTTACACGTAGTAAAATGCAGCAGCTGCTAGTCGATTCCACACAACTCTCTCGCAGTTATCATACAAAGTTTTGAAGCTCAAGGCAGCGTTGGGCAAACAATATTTGGGGTCTTAATCATCGTTCCTATAGCTTTAAATCAGTGAATCATAGCCAAAACATAGATGTCTAGCCAGCAGCTGCATAACTGATGACACGTGAGACTGAGAGCTGAAAGATCGAATTTGTTCACATCTTAATGTGTTTTATGTCTGCGGGATGATCAGACCCAGAGCAGAATATTTAGCCTGCAGAAAATCATCCCAAACACTCTTAACCTCTTCTTTTCACTCATTTCACTGCTTTTTAAGAATTGGTGTATCTGTGTAAGTTGTAGAAACTTAAATTAATCCGTATTAAGATTAATAGCCCCATTTTTAGGCAAAGTGACCCCAGAAATGAACACTCAGTACCGAGCCAGTGAAGAACATTCAGGGTGAGTGAATGAACACATTAAAGAGCCATTGTACCAGCACTGAAGCGGAGTTTGGTGTGTGTCAGTGTGCATTTCAGCCTTCGGAAGTCAGATCCTGCAGAGATAATGATGATGTTTGTATTCCGAGCTGTTCTTAAAGCACCGTGCTTACTGCCTGAAAGACTCTTATTAAACTATAATGTGATTATTGCAAATTATAATACACTATTATCAGCATATGAGTGCATTTGAAAGTGAACAGGAAAAAGGCGATAATGAAAGCGTCAGGCAATAGAGCAGCGGCAGTCCAATGAGAACGAAGGCTGCAGAGGGAGGAAAAAAAAGACAAGATTAAGGCATTTCCTCCTGAGATGCCTCGTGGGTAGTAACTGCAAAAGGCTCTTTATGTGTTTGTGTGAGACATTAGAGGTCGTAATTGTTGAGTTGGGCTGAACAAGGCCAATGACCAGGCCCAATGACCAGAGGAAAAAGGTCAGTGGCTCGAGTTTATTGGGTTGGCGTTTGGAAATGCTACCAAACCCTGGAGGCTTTGACCATTGCAACAAATCACTTCCGACAGATAAACCGATCAGCCGCTATTTGTGGATGCATAACATTTACTTAGATGCTCCGAGGTCGTCGGATTAAGCATCAGTGCGTCATGAGTTAAGAGACTGAAGTTTATTGCTTAGTGAACCCAGACTCAACGCTTGTGCCATTTTAAGTTTAAAAACCTGAAAACAAATACTGTCAAGTTTTTACAAACTGCCTCACTGAGACCTGCCCTCACCTCTGCGAACTGCTTAACATTATATAAAACATTCAGCCTCATCTGACGTAAGGCAAGGTCAGTTAAGCTAGAAATAAATCATTTCAGTGTCTTTCATCCTCTGCCAGATAAAAGCTGAAGAAAATATGTGCAATAGAAAATGGGAATTGATTTAAACAAGAAGAAAGAAATATGTGAATAATTATATCGTGCAGTGCAATTAATATATCATCAGTTGGAAAGAGTTTTTGCACTTATAAAATACTGGTTACAAGAAGTACAACAGGCTGTCCATACCTGAGGCCTTAGAGACTGCCAAGCAAAGACTCACAGCCTTGGCTAACTGCATGAAGAGCTACACCAGAGAGATAGAAGCCACTGAAGCAGCCTAGGTATACTCTGAGTGGCAGGAGAATAATATGAAAACAGCACCCCCACCAAGGCTGGAGACGAAGCAATACTAGAAGAGCATATGGGAGAAGGATGCAGCGCATAGCACCAATGCTCAGTGGCTGGTGCATCTAAGAGTAGACCACAGCAACCTCCCTGAACAGGCTCCAGTAACCATCACAGTGGCAGACATCCAGGAAAGAGTCTCACATATGAAGAGCTGGACAGCACCAGGCTCTGACATGATTCACACCTACTGGCTAAAGAAGCTAACTCCACAAGTGCCTGGCAGCTCTCCCCTGTGGGCGGACTTTGTCCTCCAAGCTCGGGTCCTCTGCAAGAGGCCTGGGAGCTTGAGGTTCCTGCACAGTATCGTAGCTGTTCCCAGTATTGCACTCTTGTGGACCGAGATCTCATATGTCATTCCAGGAATCTGATGAAGCCATTGTCCCAGTTTGGGGGTCACTGCCCCGAGTGTTCTCATTACCATGTGGACTACTGTTACCTTCATCTTCCACATCCTTTCCAACTCGTCTGAGCCCCTGGTATTTACAAGGTACTTCTTGTGTTGTTTCATCTTGATGTTGCTGTCACTTGGTATTGTAACATCTATATGAGGATGTCCACCACTACGATTCCGGTTGGTTCACCATCACAAGTTTGTCTGTAGCTGGAAGTCACACAGGATCCTAGCTTTGTTGTTCTCAACCACTCTTGGGGACGTGGTTCCTGTGTACTATGCCAGCAACTTGGTTATGGTGTTCCATGTATGCCATCCCTGCTAGCATCTTACACTCTGCTGTTATGTGCTGGATTGTCTCAGGGGCATGATTGCACAGCCTGTACCTGGGGTCTTGCCTGGTGTGGTAGACTCCAGCCTGTAGTGATCTTGTGGTTAGAGCTTGTTCCTGTGCTGCCATGATTAATGCCTCTGTGCTGTCAGTCCAGCTCTGTCCAGCCATTTCTTCAATCTGCCGGTGGTACATACCTGCAGAGGCCTGTTCTTCCTTCTCTTCTTCCTCAGGTTTCTGCTGCCTGAGGTGCTCACTAAGCACGCAATCCTTTGAGGCAATCTTCCTGACGTATTCATTAATCTTTGTTATTTCATCTAGGATAGTGGTTCTGATACTCACTTGTCCTTGGCCTCCTTCCTTCTGCTTAGCGTACAATCTCAGGGTGTTGGATTTGGGGTGAAACTCTCCGTGCATGGCAAGGAGCTTTCCTGTTTTCTCTGTCATTCATATATATATGACAGAGAAAACAGGCTTACCAGGTCTTCCTGGGGGATCCCGTGGCGCTGTGGCATAATCTTTGTGTTGAGATAATCTCTCCAGTTAGAGATCTCCAGAAGTAACATCTTAAGCAGGGTTTCCTCCCAGCTGGACAATTTTGTCTCAGCAGGCATCCTGATCAGATGTCTGAACCACATTACCTGACTCCTTTCATCACAAAGGAGCCAGCATCAAGCTCCCTCCGCATGTCTACGCTCCTCACTTCAATCTATAAGGATTCCTTCACTGCTAAATAAGTTGTTCAGCAGCTAAATATCAACCTCGTCTATCAACCTCTTACCTGAACTTGAGTGCTTCTGAGAGTGACAAGAGGACGTGCAAAAGAAAAAGAAGGGAGGAGCGCCTGTGTGGTTCATAACTGAGAACACCAGCTTATACTTATTCATACACATACTGATCAGCTTTAAGTTACAGCTACAAATTAATTAAGATGTTGAACTAGATTTTTTTCCCCCTATGATGTCAAAATTTCCACTAACCCCAAATGTTTGAGGGAGCGCCATCGTGGGTCTTTCCTCCCTGCAGCAGTATTCACTATTACTGGAACTGTACGATATACCTCATTTTAAATAGATTTGGTATTTATTTAGTACAATAAACAGGTGCAATATAATCTTTATGTAGTATGCTCTGTCCTCCATTATGTACATATTATTTATACTGATGCATATTGTTTATACAGATATTTTTATCACTCTACTTTCTACGTTACCTTTTATGCTTTGTTTTATTGTATTCTAGTTACTGTTTATCCTTTATACAACACCTTTGTCGGTGCTACACTGAATTTCCCCATCATGGGACTAATAAAGGGATTTCTTATCCGTCTCATCTTATCTTAACTGATCGAGTCGCGGTAATCTGATTTCTGATGCTGCTCAGCAGACTGGTTGAGACTCAGAAATCACATTTATCAGCGTAAACAAAAAATCTATTAAATGTTCACTTTGAGGCAGTAATTTCCTGTTTTGCCTTAAAGTGCTGTCATCGGAACATGATGGTTTCTCGCGGTCTGTGCATAATTTATTAAATTTCCGTTTAATTTCGTCTGAGTCCTGTGAAAGTAGAAGCAACATCAGTGATAGAGTACCACAAAGCAGACGGAGAAAAATTACCTTACATTAATAAATAAACAGACTGAGTTGACTGAATTTGTTTTCTGACAACTAAGTATAAGAATGGCAAAGCAAGTTAGTTGAATTACTTATTCAGTAGATGTCATTTTCCTTAGAGGCGGCAAACCAGATTTCACATAAATGACCAGGCACAAAGACCACAGCTGAATGGCCCTGGATTTTAATACACAGCCTTCGTTTCTTAACCCAGAGTAACCGATGTAAATGTGAGAAGAGTGGATTTCACAGTTCTTGCCATTATGCTGGAATGAAGCTCATGTTGATCTACTTCCTGTGCATAGCCTGCAGTCATGGTAAAAAAATGGAAACCCTCTTTTAATTCTAAGACTTTAGATATCAAAATATAATAAAAAGCTTCTGGTTTTCAGCAGGTCTTAAAATTATTTAAATCTAACCTCAGATGAACTACAGAACACACATTATTTATTTAACAAAAACTAAGCAGTGTGTGAAAGTAAGCACAACTTTATTGAGCATGAGAAAGTGTGAGCACTTCTATAAGAGCAAATATTGTGACTGTTTGCTGGTCTGGAGCATTCAGATGTGTGTTAATACGCTGAAAAGACAAGAGCAGTTAATGCCCATTAAGAAAGGGTTAAGTCCATTTTCAAATGATCTGAAGTCCATCGTTCTACAGTGAGATCTATTATTCACAAGTGGGAAACATTTAAGAGAGCAGCCAATCTTCCCAAGAGTGGAAGTCCCAGACCGTGCAATGCTGAGAGAAACCACAAAAAGCCCAAGAGCTCCATCTCAGTTTCTACAGCTCTCAGTTAGCATGTTAAATGTTCGTGACAGAGCAATTAGAAAACGATTGAACAAGTATGATTTCTTCCGAAAGGACTGCCAGGAAAAAGCCTCTTCTCTCTGAAAAAGAACATGACAGTGTGGTTTAGGTTTGCAAAGTTAAATAATGTGAAGAAACTGGAACAATGTCCTTTAGATCCACGAGATCAAAGGTCAGATGTTTGGCCATAAAGGACAGCAGCATGTTTGGAAAAAACAAACACTGCATGTCAGCACAATCACTTCATCCTAGCTGTCGGCACGGTGGTGGAGGGCTGATGATTTGGCTTGTTTAGCAGCCACAGGATCTGGACACTTTGCAGTGATTTGGTATCAAAGTATTCTAGAGTGTTGGCCATAGAGCAAGATAATGATCACAGCAGTAAATCTACAACAGAAAGACCGAAGATCCCAACTTTAAGAGAGCTGTTGAAAAAGGGTGCACTTTCTGTTAACCATAACTCAAGGCTACTGTCAGCTACTCCTTTTTCCCAAGGCGTCACCGCAGTAGGAGGATGAAACCAAAAGAACCCTGGAAACAGGGATCTTTTGGTTGCTATCAAATGCGTAAATCACTACACTGTTTACGTAAAAATGGACATAGCTTTTTACTGACCAGCAGGGGGTGACATCCTTGGTATCAAAACGAATATCTAGCATAGATGTCTACAGGGAAACAACCCATCTGTGACCTCAGTTAAGCTGCAAATTTGTTGCGTTTAGCCAGTTTATAATGTCTGATTCCCAGTTTGCCCGAGTGTGTGATTAATCATCCACTTCCAACACAGCCCCTTTCATTCACTGCTAGACTCCGGAAATCAGAGCTGACTTACCGAGGTTAAAACCACTGTGGTGAAACCACTCAGTGAAGTCAGATATTCTGCTACATTTGTAGTACAGGTCCCAGGCTATTACAGCGAAGAGGCCTCAGATTTAATAGCACATGAAGTCATATGGCAACATGCGGCATTAAATACTAGCTTTGATTTTAGTCAGGTCAAGACAGACACATAATGCAGGGAACATCTTCAGGTAGACACGCCTCAAGTCACGTAAGTCTCGCAAATCCTCATTTTTTATGACTTAAGTGAGTCCCAGGTCCCCAGCTCGTGCAGACAGATGGTAGTCCTGAATTAGGCCTGTGCTGTATATCACTGTTGGTAGGCACAGTGGGAGAGATTCACACTGCTTCCCCTTCCTTTAAAGCAGGCATTACAGTTACAAGCTGTCTCTGGATTTGCATAGTTCATTAAACTGCTGCCACTAGTTTCTCAGTGGCATTAACATTAATTTATTTATGTCAATATTTGTCCACGGAGGCAGCCCATTATGCTTTGTGAATTCAACAGCTCTCTCCATTTAAATTTATTAATAAAAATGAGTTTTCGTGAAACACTTCACTGCAGCATATGGTTCCGTTACAGTTCGGTGGCATTAATGTCCACAGTGGAAGTACGCCTGTGACAAGTCAATGAGAATAATGTTCATTAAGAGTTGGTGGATAATACATGACTGCCTAAAAATACATGGAGCAGGAACTATGCCCATTGATAATCTTGCTGTTTTGGAGTTTTGAATTTGAAACTTAAGAAGCTGGTTTGCAGCTTCCAGTGAGAATAATAAGCTCCCACCCTGCCAAGCAGCCCGCAGACCGTTTCCTGGGAGATGTTTTGACTGGAGATAACGAGTGTTTGCTCGCGTGCTGGCCCTCTGGCTCAATCCAAACACACACCGTACGAATCAAGGTATGAATACAGTGAGAAATTCTGGCTTCATCTTAGAGTTTTAGAGAGTTACCCGTCTGAAACCAAAATTAATCTAAGTCTAGGCTCGGCTTCACTGGTTGTTAAAATCAAAGGTCTAAAAACGTTACCCTTCCTGACATCACCACATTTATCGCGTATCATTCTATCAATTTGTTGCGCACACCCAGGAATCGGTATCATCCCATCCTATTAGGCCCTTTACCTCCTAAGCACCATACTGAGAACTATCAGCTAACAACAGGAAACTCACAGGATCACCAAAACTGGACACCAGAAGGCTGGATTTGGAATAAACAGCATGGAAACATGGATCCACCCTGCCTTGTATCAATGGTTCAGGCTGCTGGTGATGTAAGGGTGCAGGGGGATATTGTCTTGGCTCACTTTGGGCCCCTACTGGGGACCAAATGAAGATGAATGAACACCACAGCCTGAGTATTGTTGCTGGCCATGTCCATCCCTTTGTCACCACGGCGTACCCATCCTCTGATAGCATCCCTCATCTTAAAGCTGTATCTTCAATGTGTTATTTCTCTGTGCTTATTCAGAGTCCCTGTGACCTCCACGTGTGCCAAGTAACCTGCAGTTTTAGGGCAGCAGTTACCAAAAATATATAGTCTTTCTTGCTGTAGCCACAGTCGGCATGCAAGCAACACCCTCAGGCTCGAAACCAGAGTCACTGCCCACAGACTGTACATCAGAAATAAACACATTTCCAGCATGATACTGAAAGGTTAAATCGATGTAGCTAATTTGTGATCAATATTAATGCTCTTCATGCTCATACTGTCTATTACAATGTTACAGTTGAATGAGACAGACAGCTTCGTGGTGAGGCTGCTTTGTAATATGGTACCAAACACGTTTAGAGCTGTACATGGAGGAAAGAGCCCCATATGAGATCTACTGTCGTTATACACGTCAAAGCAGCGTAATCATAAATAATTTACAGGAAAAATAGCATCACGTGAAAAAATGGTTCTTTAGGAAGCAGGCACTCTCCTTGAACTCTGTCTATACATGTTTACTGTACAGAAACACCTTCACATTTTATGACAATCCACATCAGCTAAATGGAAAGAAAATGTATTTACAGCTAATTAGAACAGTGATATCTGAGTAGACCAAGAAACAATATGGGATCCACAGACACAGGAGCACTAAAAAAAATACAAACTATTTTCATAACTGCAGTAAAATGCCAATATCCACACACAGACACACACACACACACACACACACACACACACACACACAATATGGAACAACAAAAATGCTAACAGATTCAGGGAGGCAATTAGAATTTTTTTTTTTCT
>VOQJ01047228.1:1474-13457 GCA_015052665.1 Apistogramma diplotaenia | reverse complement strand
ATGGGCTGGTGACCTGTACATGGTGTCCCCCCACCTCCCGAAAAAGGAAAGCTGGAAAAGCCTTTGTTCCCCCCCCCCCCCAAAAAAAACAACAAAAAAACAGAGTTCAAAGAGGCCAGGCCTTTATACACGTAACCCCAGTGAACACCATCACTTCATAGCAAAACTAATTGTGTTGATAGCAATGCAAACAGTGCTGATCCGAGCCTGTGAACATTTATTTGCCTTTCTTTGAGTTCGACGCTGCGCATGCATTGATGTTTAAAGATTAAAGAGAAGACCTGGATCATATTTTTTTATCTTCTGTCATTATTAGTCAATCAAAACAACAGAAAACAGTTGGGTTGGGGGCATTTCACAGCTACAAACAGAAACACTAATGAGACTGAAGACTCTGTACTCGAATGTCTATTATAACCCTCTAAAAGTGTATTCCTGTGCTATTGTATATGCATCACCATAAAGTTAATCATTTCACAGTCACAGGCGCTGCTTTAAATTTAGCATATGGATTGCATGGAGGACAACATCTGGGAAAGAAAAGATTTCACCTGCTATTGACTTTCCCTAAATGGCAGCGGCCACTACCCGCAGCTCAGAAGTATCAACCACAGGGGACACTCATACAATCAGTGAGAGGCCATTAGACGCCAGCAAAGTCTCGGTGGGTGCAGCCTTTTGGCGAAGTCTAACCTAATTGATCAGACTCCAACCAGCCCTTGCAGGAGTGTGGTGTTTTATAATGGCTTCTATTACAGCAGTGGATTTGTCCACAGCTCTAAGGCCCGGGGATGTTCCGATAATATACTTTGCTCAGGCTCCGGGGGAGATGTTAGAGGCGATACCTGGCAGAGCACAGTGGCCCCAGCTTACAAAGTCAACTGCTTTTTGATGGAAAACACAGTAGAGATAATAGCTGTGTATTCAGGGCAAGTGGGTTTTCTACTTTTCCTACATTATTGTAGTAGGCGGAAACTAAGCTGTGGTATGTACATATAAACCTGTCTAACTAAAGCCAGAGCATTAAAAAGACCTGCAAACCTTCCACAGTGTACAATTTATTGATGTGGAATTCTTTGGGAATGTGCGCCAGGGTGGCTCATGGCGTGAGCAGGCACCCCAGGTATGCCGTGTGGGCGGTCCAGGTTTGAGTCCTGATCTGTCACCTGCGTGTTTTCCCCATCTCTCTGCTCTACAAACTCAAATAAAGCCATGAAAAGGCTAAAAAAAATAAGGAATTATTTGGGAATCAAAAAGCAAAAAGTCAGAGATAAATGCTTGTTTTTATTCAATGGTTCAAACTAATTGCTTACTTTGGTGTCATGCCGTTGATGATGCTGTTATATCTCTTCCACTCAACCTTAGAAGAATAGTGTTACAGTTTGCCTGTGAGGTAAAAGCTTCAGCACAGAATGATGCATTTGTTTTAATCTGCACCTGAGGAAGGTGGTTTGTAGTCATTTCAGTATTAATGGGACAAACTGGTGCTGACATGAAGATCGTTGGTGTTTCAGCGGAAAACAAAGCAAGTGACACAAGAAGTTGTGGCGGAAACGCACAAGTTTATTATTAATTTTATAGAAATAGAGCAATTTCACTGTGCCCCAAATCTTTGGTCATGAATTGAAAACATTGGTCCAAGTTCGCAGTGTGAGAAATGACGACTGTGTCTGACCTCTTAAAGCCAACGTTTAGTGTGTCGTGTAACGGCCAGCGTTGCATCTCAGTGCCACGGCCAAAGTTGATGATGTAAGCACGAGTAAGAATGACTTACTGCAAAGTGTGTCATGCCTCAAAACTAATACTGTAGTTATTTGACCTGCATTTAATATGGAAACTTGCATCTTAAATCACATGACAGCTTTTATTCGACTTAGCTTCCACTGAGCCCACATAATTGAGCTGCTGGACTTAGCAACCTCTCGCACGCCTCCATCCATTAAGAGCCTGCTGAAGCAGGATGATGGGAAGGATGATGTGGGAGCTGAGTCGTGTGTGGAGGTACTTGAACATGACTGATGGGTTTGGTGCCACACTGCGACAGCTGCTGGGACTTCGTCGAGCAGGTGTGCGTTTGACTGAGGGCGTGTTTCTGGGTGTGGGATGCTTAAGTGGCCAAACGTCCCCTGACAACTGTCCTCTCACTTCGCATCGGGGCAGGCAGCCCGTCACATGTCACTGCAGTCTCCACTTGCACGTCTCAGTGTTTTCTCGACACACGCCTGGCTCTTATGTAACTCAAGTTTTTTGGCGTTGCATAAAATGCAGATGAAGAAATAAAAATAGCAACAAGTGTGACTCATACTGTTGTCTGTTTTACACGCAATTTATCTGACAGCCACAGACAGGCAAAATTAATGCAGTTTTAAATTATACCTACGTTTGGCCCTAATTTGTCCCCCTTTGTGTTTTTATTCCCACACTGGAAGGAAACAAAAGCGCAGGATGATTCACAGGAAAAAAAAGCTCAGTTTAACCTTGGGTAAGCGTTCATTTAATACTAATTAGCTGCTTTGACCTTGAGCTTTCCATCCAGCTCCATTTTTAAATAAAATAGTGTAGCATTTTCAAAGCATTTCTTTAATTAATGAATTAACAAAACTGCTTCTGAAAGTGTTGCAAAATTCTTAGAACTTGACCTTTTGACAGTAGGCCATTGGGAAAACTACGAAAAGCTATGAAACATTTTACTTTGAAAGGTCTGAGGTCTCCCTCGGAAAACCTTTAAACTTGCTTTAAGTTGTGTTTTAAAATGTGTTCACGTGTGATAGCCGTGTATCTGTCTTTGCTTTCCTTCATTTACAAACTTCAAACCTTTTCAGTTAATTGGTCAGTGTTGGTTTTATTTTCGTGGTGAGCGTGACGAGGCCCGACACGCTCCTACGCTCGGCCCTGTGGATGTCGCGCCGGTCTGCTTTTCACATGCTGAACGGGCCTCATTTTATTTATTCACTTCAATTCAAGCACGCCAAGCAACAGGTGATGGTTTACAGCAATTCAGGAGCATGACTCATCAATTTAATTTATTTTCCATAAGCGGGCCGTGGTTGTTGTAAGAAGCCCGGGTAATGCACCGCTCAAAAGCGTTCAGAGCACTTAAAGGAGAAAAAAAAAGGTCCATTTGTGCAGCTGCAGACTTAAAAATCTGCATATGTCTGAAAAGCTTGGCTGAAAAAAAAATGAACTGAATCCACAAACAGTCTGGTTATGTTGATTAGTCGATGTCAGTTTCACTCACCTTCAGTCTCTTGAAGAAGCCTCTGCTGGCCACAGCTGCCCATTAGTTCATACCTGTGCTTGTCCTGTGCCTGAAACACACATGTAAGTAAGCACTGCTGATTAGAACTTGCACTCAGTGAATATAAGCGGGACATAGGTTTATTACATAAGTGTGACGATGACTTTCTGTGGGCAGATCAGGAGTATTTATATGCATTTGGAATTTATTTAGGACTCAGGGCTGTGTGCAAACACTGTGCAGCGTCATTACAGAAAGATGAGCGTGGATCTACTGTAGTGTGGAAACTGCAAATGGAGGGAAACCATATTGATTTCAGTCTGACAAGCAAGCCACTGCCTTCACTGTGCACTCAAAGACAGACTCACTGACAGGACCGATAACAGAATAATGGCCGAAAAGTGTTTTTGGTGAGTTTATCCATATTTGTACAACGCACTAGTCCACTTAGTAAATGCAGCATTACCTGACAATTTAGCTCCTTCCCCTCCGGACTACAAGAAGGTCACTTCTGCCTCCAAAAAACATGGAAGTGACCAAAATTCTAATATTAAAATTTCAAAATCTGCTGCTGTGCTTGGGATCGTTGTCCTGCCGTATGTCTTTTTTTTTAACTGTACTGTGATGAACTTTAACATTTAACATGCTAACTGAGGCCTGTAGAGTCTGAGGTGCAGCTCTTGGGTGTTTTGCAGTTTCTCTGAGTGCCGTACGGTCTGACCTCGGGGTGAATTTGCTTTTTTCACTTGTGAATAATCCGTCTCACTGTAGAATAATGGAAATGGCCTTAACCCTTCACAAACCCATGGACAGCAACAGCTGCTTCTCTGCGATCACTGATGACCTCTTTCCTCCTTAGTTACTGGGTTAACACACCTGGATGCTTCCGACCAGCAAACTGCCTCTGCCTTTATACATCCATTACTCAAGCGATTACTCACCGCCTCACACGAGTGAAGGAAATCACTCGTGTGAGGCAGTGAGGGTGTACGTAGTTTTTCACAGGATTGCACGGAGTCCCGTGATAACCTTCTTTCTCGTGTGAGTGCACATACAATCTGTGGCCTGGAGGGAGTTTGTAAATGTGCAAGAGAGTCAGAAACTGAGAGACAGAGAAGTCTTAGACAAGCACGCGGACTTAAAAGAACTCATACATATCAAATACGGCGCTTTATGCTAAAATTTCAGTTCATTATAGAGAAACCGGCAACCTCTAAACTCACTTATTCTAATCCACATGCTTAATAATTAACAGGACAAAACTACAAAATGCTGATTGGACATATTTTTTATGTCTTATTTCAGATTTACTACTGAAGCTTCTTAATAACAAGCTGCCCTTTATTCTGCCTGCTCATTTGGCATTATCATGATATCGGACATTTCCCCAAATGCTCAGCTGAACTCGGAGCACAATGAGCCGCACAGTAAAAATGTGCGAGTTGTTGATAAAGCGGATTAGAGAGTTTTGGATGGGTCTACCTCCGGGTTCCTCTCCGCCATCCGACTCTCCATGATCTCGTAAGCGGGATCGGCTCTGCGTCGTTCCTCTTTACTGCGCCTTTTGTCTGGTGGAAGATAAGATATTGTGCATTTTAAATCTAAGAAACAGAATCACGTTTTGTTAATGGCAATAGGCGACACAGAAGTGACTCCACTGTGTTTTTCTTTTAAATACACTTTGTGAACCAAAGCAGACAAGAAGTTCTCCACATGCACATCGATGAGTTTGAGCTGATCCAGTAGTGAGAACAAACAACAAAGGCTTGAATCATCATCACACAATCCAAAGGCCTTTTTTTTTAAAGAACAAATGGTTAAACCGGCTCCTTTTGTTGCCTGGTATGAATCATGGATAATGTGCAAAGGAAAGATATCGCACCCTGAATTCTGATGTTTAAGATCTAATGGTTTGGTCTCATTTACTGTGCATATGAACAGATGCTCTCTAAACAGACCTTTCATGAGCCTCTGAAACACTATATAACTATATACATTTATACAATTACACAGAACAACTTTTTACAATTACCAGATTTAATTTCAATAGAAAGCTTGAGTTAATCTTTCTCTAAAAACCCATCAGCCATTTTATTAGGTATAATGTACAAGCTTGTTAATCCAAATTTCTAATCATCCAATCACATGGCAGCAACTAGGTGCATTTAGGCATGCAGACATGACCGAGGCGACATGCCGACGTTCAAACTGAGCCGACAAATCTGCATTTTTATCAGCCTCATAAACACACACTCACATCATATACTTCCATGAGACGGCCTGCAGTGTACTATGAATACCTGGGGAGTGCACTCACAATGGTAAAATGCTCAGGGTGGGTTTCTGTACACCTCTCACCCTTGACTGTTGCCATCTTGGCTACCAATTTTCAACCAGCAGGCTGAGAAGAAGATGCATTATTAACGCTGAAGCTAAAAGCTACAGTTATGTGAGCAGTGTCTTATCACATAACAGTTAACCTCTGTAAACTTCACTTGCAGAGAGGCCACAATCTGCTGTGTTTGATTTGAGACATTAGCCTCACACTGCTCCAGCAGGGAATGCACCATTAGAATTGCACTAATGGAAGCATCTGAGCTGCCACACAGCGACAGTCGTCAGTATACCTCAGGTATCATTTCTGATTTTCCTTTGCAGCAGCTCACCTCAAAGTTGCAGTTCTGCGGTGCAACGCAAGTGTCTTATTAAAGAAAATAAGCCGGGAAGAAAGAGGGTTTCATTGAGAGAAGCAGGAGGAACAGAACAGAAAAAGATCCAAATGAAAAGGAACAGGAGGAAAAAAGGAGACCGGCTGAGGATCTGAAGGCTTGCCATCAGCTGGAGGTGGCCTCTTACCTTCACTGCTTACTGTAGGACCATTCATCTCTTTGTACTGACACTGCCCATCCACTCTCTGTGATGACTCATTCAGGGCTGGGTACTGTAACTCCTCATTAGCAGGATGTTCTCGGCTCTTCTTCACGTGCAGCCAAATCGGGGAGGTTTTTAAAGCGGAAGCGTTCCTGTTGTGGCACCTCTGAGCAGGCGGGGCCCGTGGTGGAGGCTGGCAGTGCTCTCCTTGACACTTCAAACAGTTTTCATAAATGACAGCTCTTTTCTCTTGCTGTGATTCTTGTAATGGTACTGCCGGTGCCAAATTGAGCTCATTACCCAAAGCAGGGCTCATTGACTCATACAGGTTCAATTTGTGTGTCTTTGCCTCTGGCTGGCTATCTGTGCTCGGAAAGCCGAGCAGATCGGCTAAAAGACAGGCTAATTTCTCTCTTCCTGTTTTTGACAGCGGCGGCTCCTCACTCATCGTCACAGTCGGCATCCGAGCACTGTGGACGATTTGGGAGCCAGGAGAGGTCTCCTGAATTCCCATCTCTGCAATAGCACATTCACTGGGACTGGGTCTGAATGATGATTTGTCAACACTTTGATCTGCTGGATCGAAAATAAGATATTCTGGAGGCACAAAAACAAAAAACCCTTCAACAACTTTGATTTCTGTCCCAAATCAAATCAGCAAGCTGTGGCTGCTACATCAGTGTTTCTGCCCAGAATGCTGTAAATCTGTTTATGCACGCGAGACAAACCGCAGGCAGCGTGCAAGAAAGACTTTAGAGGAGCAGCCTTACCTGGTATGGCAGGTACCACTGAAGAACTGCAAGGGATGTATGGAGTACCCTGTGAAATAATAACATTTTTTTTTTTAAACGAACAAACTGGATGACTTTTATTGAAGACAAACACAAAAGCAAGCAGTCCACCCTGGTATTGAAATATGAGGGAAAGGCTGGCAGTGACCTATATTTTTTGTCAACAAAGCTGACGAAAAGCACAGAACTGACTCAGGAATTTCACACTTCAACAGCCCGGCTCTGGCACGCAAGCCCACTGCTTCTTCTGAGAACAAAAAACCTTTCAAATGAGTCACAGATATGTACTTTTGTTTATTTATTTATTTTTTAAAAAGGTCCAGCAATTTCCTCAAACATCTGCACTGCATGTCTCGAGCAAATGCTCCTCAAAATACAGTAAAATAACACCGACTGGAGTGGCACTGAGCTACAAATGGTTACAATTTGCCTGATCATGAGTTATAAAATTGGTCAGGTGTCACGGCTCTGAATCCTTTGAGTGTTTTATCAGAGGATCTCTGATGTCTGCAGGCATCACCTGATCACAGGTCAGTCTTGCTTTTTTACCCCTTGTGCTTGTTCAAGCTGAAGAAGCTGAATCTCCTCCCATGGCATTCATACCTAATCCATCGGGCCAATAACTTGCACTTATTTACTTCGTCATGGACTGAAAGAAAAAAAACTGAGCAATGATTTTTATCCAGCCACTCAGTCAATCAAATGCCACTTCCACGCTTAAATGAATGCACTACCAGCAGGTGGAGCTCTCTGTATGGAGTAAAAGTGACTTAAAAGGACTAGTAGTGTATATCAGTAATTCCCAGGTACTCAGAAAGGCAGCATGTGATTCGCCCTCAGGCCACTCTTGGCCAATCAGATGTCAGAAAATGTTTCTGCAAGTCTGAAAAGCAAAAAGGCCAAACAGTCTCTGATTCTAGCTCTGAATAATTCACTGCAGTGAGCACATCTTGGAATCATTCTTTGCCTTAATACGGACCGAATGATTGAGAAAATAATCTCCAGATTAATAATCAGGTAAATAATTGTTGGTTGTATACCTCACAAAGTCCAGAAGAAAAAGAAAGCGCGAGTATATTCCAAAAAAATGGTTTGGGGCTCAAAGGCAGTAGACAATTTAAACAGCCTGAAGTACAGTAGGCATTAAATAAAAATTGTGTCTTTTGGCGTAGATATGAAAAATCAGAGGCAGCGTTGTAATGAGGAGAGAAAACTGCAAGTCACTCACAACTCACACGGTGTGAATCTGCCATGTTCAGTGACAGTGTAAAACTGCTGAAACACTAGTGTGTTAGACAGATGGGCCGTGGGACTGTTAGTTGTTCTGACACCGACCGCAGAGCGGCATCACCGTCAGCCCGCACAATACGACAAAGGTCACACTGACAAGCAAGCTACGGAACAGATGATGCACTGATGATAAAGCCTGTGCACACAAGCTGCTACCGCGTGACGGCGAGTCATGCAATGGAGCATGTTCACGAGACCATTTGAATGGGACTGATGGCTTTTTTTTTTTAAAGTTTGACAGAAAAACAGATGGCTGACGAGAATGCAGCTACGCTTGTTTAACCGAGATTTGAACAACACTCCCCTGTGCCAGAAAACAAACCGAACAGGCATGTTTCCACTTACCTTAAACCCACTGCAAACAGAGCAGATGGTCACGATGGTTTTGGAGACCGAAGTCAGGGAGGTGCAGGTATTACAGGTGTCACTAGAGGGAGCCACTTTGGTTTTCTTATTCACCACAGAAAGGCCCTGTAAGCATTCGCTGACTGATGGACTGTCAGAAGCTTCTGAGTGACTCTGTGGGGCTGTGCCACAGCTCTTGTCTTGCTGTGCTGCCTCTGCGGTGAGGCCTAAAAGGGCTGAGGCTTCATTGTCTCTGACACCTCCACCTGCTTCCTGTAACACACTCCGAGGAGTGTCATAGACGTACCTAAGTGATGTTGGCACCTGGTACTCATGTCCGGGAACAGCAGGGCAAGTGCAAGGGCTCAGGTCTTGGGCCAAATGTGGAGGCAAGCTTAAAAAAGAACCAAAGTCCTCTCCAGAGGTCGTATCCAGACTGCCTGTGTAGGAGGAGAAGCTACCAGTGTACGAGGAATGGCTGCCAGTGGCGATGCCACTGTCTGATGAGCTCTGACGACCGATTTCCTGAAGTTGCCGGGGCGGCTTGGCTGCGGGCCGGTGTGCACCTCCCTGACTGGCCGAAAGCTTATCGCCAATCTGCAGTGCCGCTTTAGCGCCCGCGTGGCTGACGTTTTCAGGTGGGTTAGAAGCAGGTTCAGTCCAAATGGCCAGCCGGCTGCCAACACTGCAGTCTGAGTGGCTGGTGTCTGAAGTGTCAGAAGAGCCAGATATGCTGCGGTCGTCGCCCCCAGCAGACGGGCAGTAAGTAGACGAGACTGCCAAGAGGAGCAGAATACAATTTCCTCATTAATGAATTTAATCAACAAAAACACTGCTCTCATCAATAAAGCACATTAATGAATCATATCAGGCTTCTTTTGGCTCAGCCGCTTTTCTCTCCCACATAATAAGAACAATAAATCACAGAGTCTGTAATGTCAAACCTAAAAACTTAGGTCTTGCTTTCTACCTGTGCCACTCCCATGAGACAGCATGCTCAGCCGTTTCTCTAGCTCCTGGGCCTCAAGGTTCAGCTTTTCCTCTGAAGCAGTCTGACTCACACTGGGATCTTTTTCAAAAAAAAAACAAAAAAAAACCAAGTTATATTAAATAACAGCCAGAATGATCTTAACCATGAAAAGTCAGGCAGAGAAAAATGAAGTGCAAGTGCTAAGTGTTATGAAGCCTGATGCTGTCAATGAGATATGGGATCAAATGTGCCTCGGCTGAGCCGCTGCGGTCACACAGGCACAGCTGTGAAAACACATCCAGCTACTTCAAGGCATGAGAAGGGACACTTTACACTGCAAGGGTCTCACTCATCTGTCTGTGGCACCAAGCAAAGAGTGTCAGCCATAAGGTGTAAGCGAAAAGAAGTAAACAACTTTGCAGACGTGTGCTATTATTTGATCTGTGAGTGTAGCGCGCTGTTGGACAGGCAGAGAAAAGGGTCACGCGGGGGAACACCTAGCAGTATTTGTACAGCACTAAGGGGTGTATTAATAGTGCTGCCGCGTGGCTCTGTTGGTACGTGTTTTGCTGCTGGTGGCTAAAGACTCTGGGTGCCGTGCAAGAATCGAATGTGCCTCGGACCTCAAAGGTCAGTTCCAACGCCGGACTGATACTTTTTTTTATATCTATCTGATCCTGCAGCAGTGATGTGGTAAATACACCAGAACTCGGAAAACTTTACATCCTACGTGCCTTCCAGTGTGCAGGAGTGTCCAACAAAGTCACACAGGGAAAAACCTCCACATGACTGCAGTCTTTTTTCTTCACATGTTGACTGTAATTTTCTTCAAATCGCTTTCATGTCATCACCTTAGAAAGCAGGTTTCTTCATATACATATTTTAACTCTTTATTTATCTAATATTTCTTTGTCTCTGCACATGTAAACTGAGGTTCCTCCAGTTTTTTTCTTTTCTGTAGTTTAAGCCTCTTTTTGTTTCAGTCTGAGATGAGCATCCTCTCACTGACATCATAGTGTTTAGAGGACTTTGAAGCTTGAGCTTTCGGCTCACAGAGATTATTGGCACATACACTAACCTCGATACTTGAAATGTTGGAGATGTTTATCATGAGTATCCAATATTGTAGCAGAAACTGCAAAAAACATAGTCCCTTCTCTCTATGAAGTGATGAGTTGGGTTTGTTTTGCAGCAACAGGACCTGAGCACCTTGCAGTCATTGAGTCGACCATGAACTGCTCTGTATACCAAAGTATTCTAGAATCAAATATGAGGCTGTCTGTCTTACAGCTAAAGCTTGGCTAAAACTGAATCATGCAACAAGGCAGTAATCCGAAGCACAGCAGCAAATCTGCAAGAGAATGATGTAGATGTTGTCCAGACTTCAAGACAACTCAAGTGCTGCGGTGAGACCTTAGAGAGACGTTCATAGACAAAAGCCTGCAAACCTCAATGAACTGAAGTCATGGTGCAAACAAAAGGGGGCCATATAAGAGTATGTGCTATTTTGTGTGCTAAATTTAAACCAAGTTGCACCTCTAACTAGCACTTACCAGTCTCAGGTCATGTTTGCTTGACTGATAAGTAGCCAGCCTATCAGAGTGAGCAATATTTTTGTGGTTTGTGCATCCCCGCTGAGCTCTGCTCAGGCCTTCAGGGTCACTCCCCTTTGGTCTCATTTGGATTTTATGGCTCTAGAAGCTGGCAAAGATGGCAGTGGGCTGTAAACAGGCTTCATAGATGTCCTCACTACATTCTTCTAATGTCTGTGTTTGTGCCATAAGGAATCCAAATGAAATAAATCTAAAGTGATAAGTACAAATGATCAGATAGCACTGCCAAATGTCAATCCTTGTTTTGCCCCTTAAAGGCAAACCTAACTAGACATCAGCTAACTTTTACATAATTTTTAATTGTTTGGATTTTCCTGCATTGACAACTTAATGGCATGTATGTCCCTCAGCCACCTGCTTTTACGCGTTTCATATTTACAGACAAACATACTTATGATTAAAAGTAAAAACGAGCACTATGGGAATAGCTTGTATGCTGGAGACTAAACAGAAAGCAGCAAAGCTAGGAGTGCTGCAGCACACAAAGGGCGGCAGACAGAAATAAGCCAAGGAGCAGCTAGCACAGAGATTTAATCAGAGAGGGACTGTGAGGTGAAAGGTAAGTGAGAAGCACAGACATGGTGAAGGAGTCCAGAGAAGGATGAGACAAAGTGAAAGATGAGGGAAGAGGGGAGGGGAGAGCCGGGTGCACTGTGACCAAGAATGACAGGGAGGGAGGCACCAGTGGAATGCTGTGGATGAGGTTACACACATGCCCGGAGCGATTAGGAGGCTTTGGCTGCTCTGCTACCATGACTTTGACCCCTCGCCCCCCCCCCCCCCCCCCCCCCCCCCCCCCCTTTTTTTTCTCTCAGCAACAAAAAAAAAAAAATATGAATTAAAATGGGCGTTGGGGGAACAAGAG
>VOQJ01047227.1:19488-34607 GCA_015052665.1 Apistogramma diplotaenia | reverse complement strand
AAAATAAATTCTCTAGTAGTGAGAAAAACAGGGATTCCATCATCCAGCGGGCCGGATCAGTCTTTGAGGGGCCGGTTCTGGCCCCGGGGCCTTATCTTTGACACCTCTGGTCTAAACCAATCAAACCAAAAAAGTAAAATGCCCATAGTTGCTGTAGCAGACAAATGAGATGCAATATGTTGGTGAGTCTAGAAGTGCTGGTAGGTAGATTTTCCTTCCAGTGGATAGACCCAACCTAGCACTGTCTTTTCAGAGTTTTCTGTTCCCATTTGCTACAATCAGTCAATCTTTTTAACTACATCAGGCCGAGCTAAGTCGCATTGCATTTCCACTATAGCCTCACAGTGGGGGGATACCTGCACTGTTTGAGCCCTTCCTGATCGCAGTGGTGATTTCAAACACCCAACAATCCTCTGCTTCATTCTTCTATAGCTTTTTAACTTGTTTGTGCTGGAGAATGCAGAAAATTATTTTTTTCAAAAAGCTTTTGTGCATTTTGCTCTAAGTGAATTCAGAAGATTTAGTTTAACACCCATGTTCCTGTTATTTTTCACATTGTCCTTATTTCAGTCTTTACCGATTGCTTTCAGACTGTATTTTATCTTAGGTTATCACTGATGTGAAAGCTCATACGGTTCCTGTTTGAACATGCTACAAGTTAGAACCTCAAACAATGTGAAATCAGTAAAAAGTGGTTCCACAGACCTTTAGATGTTCCCACAGCCCTTATACTGAGAAGGCTACATTCCTTTACAAGATAAGCAGCTTGAGCATCAGTTTACAGAACTAGATGATGATGATATTACTGGTAGCCTGAGAGAACCGTGAATACCTGATAAAAATCATAGAAAGCAGAAGCTAAGGAAGGAAGTGTTGCTTTTACTTTAGTGGTACAGTGTTTCTGTATGCTTTTATACACAATCTTATTAAAAAGGGGAAATGGAGGGTCTCCTTCCAGTGGCTTTGTGAGCCATGGTTTCTGTACACCTCTTGTAGTCCCTTGAATTAATTCTGTACCAAGATAAAGTGCTAGAAGTCAGTAGTTAGATTTTAAAAATTCAGCAGCAACTATGTTTCTAAGATATTTTCATATCTCCTTTATGGTAGAAGGTTCATTACAATAGCTCATTTCACTGCCTATCTTAGAACTGGATATATGAGGAAGTAAGAAATTGCTTTGGCCTGTTTCAACTTTCATCTTCAGTCACCATTTATGGAGCTCACACTCATCACTGATCTTCTGTTTTTGTGGGAATCAGGACTGTAGTTGCTAAATCACTTGTCTGAATACGTCGCATCTTCACTTTACCTCACTGGGTGCAAACAGTTAATGCATTTTCAACATTTTCAAGTCTGCAGAAGCATAAGGTTAAATCTGCAGAATGAGTGTTGTTATCTCAGTCTTTATTTTAGTTTTTGTTTCAAACCTTTCCCTTTGAATTACAAGTTTTCAATCAGACTTGCACTATATCATGAGGGCAGATTATATCATATTGTTATAAAACCCGTGCAGGATTTGGAAGGTATCGGATATTTTGCAGCTACTGTCCCTTTTTGTAAATGTCCTGTAACATGTGAAAACCCCCATAAACATAAGGCCTATACTAAACAGATGCAACATATATCGACGTATTTAATGTGGTTGTGCACAGTATTTCTCCCTTCCTCACATATTGAGACAGTGCCTTCTATTTTGATCAGCTCTGGTTTGAAAAAGGACAAGACCTGCACTTTTCTACAGTCTGGCTTTTACCCAGTGAGTATGAAGAAAACCGTTAAGGCTCTCATCATGGTGAAGTGCAGGTTAGCCTGTGTCACGCTGTCAATGCAGATTCACAAGATGTGCATAACAAAGAAATCCAAGTTAGTTATTTCTTGATTTTTCACAAGGTAAAATATGGCATGAAGTGAGATTGTATATCTCAGTGTCATTATTGGCTCAAAATTGTTAGCAAAATTGTGTTTCAAAAGACCAAATCCATGGATGCATTCCCACTGAAACCCAGAGATGATTACCAGTCAGCAATTTTAACAATTATTTTAACAGTTTGGTGAGCACAAGGGCATTTTTCTAAGAGAAAAAATAATAAGGAAAAGAACTTAGGCTTTTATCCTTATTGTATTTACCTAGCAAGGGAGACAAACTATTTTTTCTTTTCACATGCTACACGCAACATTTCAGATTCATTCTCACCAGTAGTAATACGCCTCTCAATTTCCTATACAAACATACCCTTTGGCCAAGATTTAATTTGCTGGGCTCGAGTTACAGAATCTGTGGATCAGAAGTGATTGCAAAAGTATTAAATATTTAGTATGGCCAACATTGTGAATATCTATAAACAGTGCAAATGAGGAGCTTTGTTAGTACATCTTATAGTTTAAAAAGATAAAATCCAACTTTGGGAGGCTTGTTTTATTAATATATCATGATGCAACACTGAACAGTGGCTTACAGTACTCAGGGACAGGTTTTACAAGTCTAGAAATTTATCATGGTGGCAACCTCTGTTCAGCTCAGCGGCTGTGAAGTAAACAGTAGTATTAGGTTGTTGGCTTACAGGAGAATCTACCGAGAAAGTGTGCTTGCATTTATATTTATTGACTCGTAATCCTTTTGCAAATGACGCTGCTTTTCATTGCTGTAAAAGCTGAGCTACCGTTTTTTTTCGGCGGATTCATCATTAGCTTAGCTGATGCTGTCAGGCTGTGAGGAAAAAGGATTCCAGCAGAAGGGAAGCATGTATGTTATATCAGATTGACACTTAACTTTTTGAATTAGTTTTGTTTTTTTTCCTTGTATTATTTTTTTATTTAGTCTTTAATAAAATTAATTTTTTTCTCTGTTAATATTGGATGGTCAGCCGTTTGTGAAGCACCTTTAACTGCACAGTAGCAATGATAGCATCACGCAGTTGCAGCATATTTATCAGCTGCACATTCATTATGTGAATCTCCCCTTCTGCCACATGCCAAAGGTGCTTTATTGGATTGAGTTTTGGTGACTGTGGAGGCCATGTTCAAAAAACAAGCTTGAGATGGTTTGGCCTTTGTGACGTTGTGCGTTGTCCTTCTGGAAGCAGCCATCAGAAGATGGGTATACTGGTCTTAAAGGGATGGGCATGGTCAGCAATACTCAGGTGGGCCGTAGCATTTAGATGGCACTAAGGGACCCAAAGTGTTCCAAGCAAATATCCCACAGACAATTACACCACAATCAGCAGCCTGAACCACTGATACTTGCAAGGCAGGATGGCTCCTGTAGTCCATGTAGTTTACATCAACGAGACATTTTCCAACAGAGAACTGTTGCTCACTGGATATTTTCTCTTTTCCTGGTCATTCTTTGTAACCCCTAGAGATGGTGGTGTGGAAAAATCCCTGCAGATGAGCAGCATCCATTCAAAGTAGCTTAAATCACATTTCTTCTTCACTCTGATGCTCCGTTTGATTTATTTTCCATGAGGCTCACTTTGACGATCATGTTCAAAGTTATCCATACATTTTTTAATATTATGAAACATATCAATATTTCATTATTATTCTAATAAATGTCACCTGTCCCCACTTATATCTCACATTATTTGGTCATATTATCTGTTGCTCGTTCTGTGTGATCAAATATCACATCAAAATGTCAGTAAATTCACGTCTTGAATGTAGGTCATCAGCGTTGGAGCAGGGCCGCGGCCCAGCATGCAGCCACTGTAGCCGAACACGTAAAATCTGAGAAAACAGGCGTGAAGCTCAACAATGTGCTTCGGGTTTCACCTTTAAATTAAACATTTTCTGTGTAGACACTGAAAGACACAAAGGAAACAGTGTTCAGAGTGATCTATCTCCTATAGTGTTATTTTTAGCTGTAATTATATGTCACGTATTGTGTTGAACTGTGAAGAGAGTGTATTTTTACGCTCTTATTAGGTAAGGCTTGTGATGTCAGGAAGAGAAAGAGGGAGAAAGGAGAGGCTGGCAGGCAGCACTTGTCCTGCTGTTGAATTATTAAGGTGCAAGGCTCCTCTGCTCTTACTATTCATGGACAAGAGCTGAGGAATGGACCCCCAGACTCCTTCTTTTGCTACCTTTTATTCATCTAATTTTCTTTCATGTTTCTCATTTCTTCCTCAGCCACCATTTCCTTCCTTTTTCCTGTTTCTCTTTTTTGTCAGCTCTTCCTCCCTCTTTCTAGTTCATGTCCTTCCCTCTCCCCTCTGCAAAGCTGCCGCATCGCAGACCATATAGGCAGACGTGTGTGTGTTTTAGTTTTCAGGCTTTTGGTGGGCTTCTGGTGCGTCGCTGCAGGCTGATTGGCAGAGGCCAGATAAACGTAGCAGCACTGCGTGGTGAATGTTTAATGGGACCAACTGTGAATATTTGATGAGAAAAAGAGAGTGAGAGAGTCTTATGTGGAAGCAGAAAGATGTAGATGTGGAAATGGAGAGCAGGGCAGTGAGGGTTCTACGCTGCAAAGCAAGAATAGTTCATGGTGTTAGACTTCTCATAGCATTCCTCTTTTCTCATCAAGGCTTTCACACAAGTGCATGTGTCAGTGTGTGTCCGGAGGTTCAGTGCTTTTCCAAGAGTCTCCTTCTGTCATATTCATGTTGCCCGGTAGGTTTTTGGGTTTTTCTGTTGTTTTTTTTTTGGTCTCTCACGACCATCACTATCCCCCTGTCTGACTGGTATATGGCATCATGTGCAAGCCAACTTGAATAAAATTTTCATTTACCATATAGTGCCGGCTGCTTTTGAGGAGGTTGATTGTCACTAGAAAGTGAATCCCCAAATCAGTTGGAATGCAAGTTACACTAAGTTATTTATATCAAATGTCATGGTGCAGATTGTTTTAGATTTCCAGAAAAGCCTGACCTTAAAATTTCTTGTTCTTTTTGACCAACTCTGTCAAACCACTATATATTCAAACTATAGTTATATGCCAATCCAAGCTTATTTCAGCAATTCATTTTTGCATTTTTGCTCTGAATTAGTCAGTTATTAAAATATCTGCAAAAAATTGTGATGCTGGTAAAAACTACCTATCACCAAACTCAAGGTGAACTTTTTAGAGGCCTGTTTTGTCCATCGGTGTTAAACCATTATTTGTATAAAACACACCATACATACAAATGTGAAGCCAAATTATCTCATAAATTGGACCACCAGCTTGCGCTTGTAATGTAATTTCTTTGCAGCAAGAGTTTCTAGTAGTAACGATATCGTGGATAAGTGGAAGCCATTTCCAGCTCCTAGTAAATGCTCTGCAGACTGTGGCTCCAAATCACATTACCTGCACAACATGGATGCACCCATTTTATGTTATATTTGGCTTTAATTTTGGAGAGCTGTCGCGTGCCAACACTTTATTTGATTATATCTGCAATAAAGAATTTCAGGTGTGGATGAATTTGCGCCCTTGTGTGTTGTGTGTTTTCCTGTTGTTTGCTGTCTGAGTGTGTGAGTCATGGAGGAGGTCTTATTTGTCGATCCTTATTTGGATGGACTTGCTCATGCATGGCTGAAGAAAGTCTGACAATGAAAGCTTCACTCGTGTGTATGTCCCTGCAGTTAAGTATGGAATAGTTCCTGTTAATATTTCATATAAACTGTATAAGCAGTATAAGATATCAAGCACCTCTTATGAGTGGTAATTCTGAATAATGTTAGGGATGTTCCTGGTGACTGATTTACATGTCTTTTAAACGAGAGAAATAAATTCAACTATTGGAGTAGTTTAAAAGAGATAAGAAAACACTCAAACCATCTGCGTAAACACTCATGGACAAAGTTACACACTGGCCATAAAATATTTTGTCTGTGTGGGAAACTTAATCACGCATGCCCTCACCTCAGCATAGCTCATTTCGCCTAGCAACCGTGACAATGCGAAGCACAGCTGTGGAAAAGAAGCTGTTATAATGGGGCCGAACTTTTGCTCCTTTTTTGTGGTTAAATTTAAATTCTTTAAGTCAAAATAAGCTGCTAAAACAAGTATAACACATTTCAACATCAAGAAATACAGCTGAGCAAAAGATTAATTTCCAAATATATTAACCAGTGGTGCACCGATAAATCGGCCCCGATTTCCTTAATTTAGGGTGATTGGTGATCGGCTGATCGTTACATATGAAATCGATCTTAACCACCGATCTATCTACCTCCTCAACGGTCTTAAAATCTGTTACTGTTCCAGTTTTTCTGCCGTTAGAGGCGGCTGACCGAAAGACCCGCCCACCAGGTCGTGTTTGCACATCCGTTGTCACAGTTCACAGGTCACCAGGAGCAGCCATGTCGTTGGTTTGGAAATATTATACAGTTAAAGAAGGAGACGAAAAATCGGTATCGGCCAAAATCGGAATCAGCAGGTCAGACTTTTTAAAGATCGGAGATCGGCCAGAAAACTGCAATCGGTGCACCCCTAATATTAACAGTTCTCTAGTAAGACATTAAGTTAAATAAAGTTATCTAGTTATAATGCTTAACTTTAATCTCAGCCAAACTGATTTGCTCAGGAACAAATGAAACACTGAAATAAACCAAACATCAGCTGTTAGAGATCATCTGAGTGAATTATATCTGTGTTTAAGGTCCCCTTAGAGACAAAAGCCAGCCGGGGTTTGAAAAGGATGTGCCGGGATTCAGGCAAACTCTCCAAGTATAGCGAACCTTGACCAGCCCGGTCAGCGGACTGCTAGTGAGGCAAGCTGCTGGTAGAGCAGCGGCAATGGACATCTCAGATATCTTGATAAAGCGATAAATATTTGAGGTTTGCACACCTACATTATCGCCTGAAAACATTTAAAAGTTTATTTTATGTCACAAAAACAGTCATATTTCAAACTTTTTGGCCACTTTCCTCCGCCATTGTGTGTTTGAGTTTGATGTGCAATGAATCATGGGATATGGTAGGCCTCGAAAGAGGCAGCGGACCCATCCTCCAATTTGAGAAAAGGAGGACGCATTTGTCAACCGCTTTTGGAGGAGACTTTGACTTTGGACAGCCTTTTGTCACCTCGCTGGGATGTATCCGGCCTACAAATGTGGCCCCTAAATTTGGACACAGCTTATATTGCAGATTTTGGCTAACCTTAGCAGTGCTAGCAGCAATTTCCTTGGTTCTTCCATGCTGGGATGCACACTGGTGCAGAATATAGTTACACCTGGCTTTGATTGCTTAGTTATATTCCACTTTATTTGGACCCAGCTACCCTACAGCTGCTTTTTTCTCAAAGTACTACAGAACAGTGCTAGTAAGCACGGCTGTTATCTGTTTACTTTTCCCCCCACTGAAAGAGACGGTCACAGCTGTCTGTCAGGGCTGCATCGCTGGTTCATTACTGTTGGTGCTGGAACATCTTTGAACTGGTATCTGCTGTTGTACCAGTCAGGGGCAAGCAGTGCTTGTCCAGTGAAATGTAAAAATGGACATCAATTAAAAAGTGAATTCAACCTCTCTCCTTATATCTCAAACATCTGTCATAAAAGTTTTTCATCTATTTACTCCAGCCTTAAAATTGCTACATGTCCACAGTTGGGTATTGTCTCAGAAGAAATGCTTGACGCTGCTTGCCTCCGATTCGACTGGAATCAGTAGTATGTTGTGATATTTTTCCATCTCCATGTTCCATTAACAGAGGCTTGAGCCGGGCTAGCTGAGAGGCCAGGAGATCTTTCAGTTGTTTCTGATATCATCTCTGCTTTCCTTTCTGTAAAAGTCATCGCACACCACTGCATTATACACATTTAAAGTTAGAATAATATGTTTAACCAACTAGAATTTCTGTCACTGACTGGTAAAGGCAGCGACATTTAAATGTTTAGTTGACTAGTGACGCACGCCCATAGATAGGCGCTGGAGACTCCAAATATTTTACCAACTAAAAAGGCATTCTTGACTTTTTATGACCCATATTATTTTAGGAATGAATACTTTTTATTAAATGGCTCTATTTGTGTCTCCTCCCTATACTGGAACGAGATAAATTCCTGGGAGGGTTGCATCAGGAAACGCATAAACTCTGCCAAACTGAATATGTGGATCCATCCACTGAAGCTACCCCTGGTGAATAAGGGAGCAGCTGAAAGAATCTTTGCTGTATGTGTGGCAGATGTTCTAATGTAATTAATCTCCAGATTTCAAACATTTTTATGCAAAATAGTTAACCTGATTTATATCCATCAACTGAGCTGTTTTCATCATCACTTTGAGCATTAAATATTTGCCTCAAGACTTCTGCAAGATTTATCATCATGCTGCAATGGCTCTGTTAGCCATGGCTCTATGCAGAACATTATAATGTAGTGATAAGACATGGAAATCTATGATAAAATCAAAGATCCATGTTAAAAAGAGGGTGGGGTATGTTAATGGTCTAATTGATGACCCACTAACAGCTTTCCATTATCCCTTCCACACCAATTGGTCAGTTCACGTTTGTTTGTTTTTGTTTATGTTAACTCAGAAGTTTAAAGGGAAATAGATTACAGAAATAATGGATACTATAAAATACTTTGTACAATTTTAAAAAGCCAGTTTGACACACACAAATTATTGAAATTGTAAATAACCTTGGTAGGTTTCTTGAAGGTTAACTTGTTTTTCAAATAAAACCCCAAAGTACCAGTTTTACGCTTCTCTGAAATAAATATTTGCAATTTTTTTATTCAGTTTTACAGTAAACCTTTGAAGATATGTGAGAAAAGATACATGAAGGTGTCAGACTACAATTAACAGCTGAATAATTCATGAAAAATAACACAATTTAACACAATGTCTTGCACAAGTAAGTGTTGTTTTTTAAGTATTCATATTGTAAAATGATAGAAAATGCCAAACTGTGCTTTTGTGAATTTTAGAAAGATTTTTTTTTGCCCCCAAATAGCAAGATTTCACCTTTTTTATGATCTTTGGACACAAAACAGTAAACATAAGTTCAAAGGCACACACATTTATTTTCGAAACCTCTGAAACAAATTTTTAAAAATAAAAACTTTGCTTGAACGAATCACTTTCACGTTTGAGCCACCAAATAAAACTGGCATTTTATGGGAAAATGACAAATTTGTAAAATCATTGTTTGAGCCACAAAAGCAAAGTTTTAGGATCAAAAATATATTTTTAAGTTTGTTTACATGTACAGACCTAGAAAAAGACAATTTAAACCCAAAGACATGTCAAACTGGAAAAAATGGAAATTTGTTACCTAATTTAATTATTAGTTTCAGAACTCGTCCAGTTCAAATTACAGTACATGTGTGAGAAACATTAAGTGGGCTGTAGATTATTGCTTGTGATTGTGTGTCACATATAATGAGATGCCTGATATGGAGCAGGTAAAGCTTCAGAGGTGGCTGAATGCACAGTTCGCACGCAGTTCGCACGCACGCAAACAGACTAAGGGTTAGCTGTGAGATCCTCGAAGTAATTAAACTTTATTGGTAAGTTACCAACAGTGAAATAGTGTTTCCTAAATGGAGAGGTTTTTATTGAGATTATTTATAGTCACAGTTGAAAGACTGAAAAGGCAATAAAGCAGGGTATACACGTGGGAGTGGCATCTAGAAAAAATGTGAGTGGTGGTGTGTTGGTGTGTATGTCTCTCTGTGTGGCAGTAAGATGACATCAAGCCCCAGTGCTCTCACATGAGGTTTACTTTTCATGTCTTTTTATTGCTTGCTTCTCTTTTACCTCTCTGCCTCATAAATACTTGACTTTACCAAATTTCACATGTAGAACAATTGACAGCTTTCTGATATGCTGAGGTTTATAGTCTGGGCTGATTTCACCTAGCTAGGAGTTTTCAGCAGCCATTTGTAACCTCCTAGTGACTGAGGGTTGCCAAGGGGTCTCTTGGCCTGTGTGAGTGAGGCCTAATCTATCTTATTACCCCACTGTTCCTGTTACCTGCTTTTACTTAATTCAAAATTGGTTGAAAAGAAAAAAGAACCATCTGTTTTCTTAACCTTTTATCAAATTCGAGGTTGTGGAGGGGCTGGAAGCGATCCCACCTGACACAGGTCTCAGGTCATGGGCTAACAGACGGGGAGAGACCAACCATTCATGGTCACTTTCACACCTGTACATTAAGAATCACCACTTAACAGGTTTTAATACTCCTTAGGTACTCCTTGGGTGAGGCTAATTAAAACAACAAAGCAATATTGCGACTTAAAGTTTAAATAAAATATCTGATTTGATCCAGATTGTTGCACTTTTAGATTTTGTTATTCAGAATACAAACACAGATGAATTGCTGAAATAATCATCAACTGTCTGTGTGTATAAGTGCATATGCGTGTGTGTACCCACTATGGTTCAGGGATAATCCATTCCTAATCACATGTTCACTGTCGTATTGTCAGTCATACAGCTTTTCGCCATGGTAACGACTAGCTTACAATTCATGCACTCCTTAACACCTAATGGCCAAGATTACGTCACCTTTGCCACCATATATTTCAAGGTAACTTTCATTGCATTCACATTCACAATGCAAACCCTTCAGGCATGAAGCTACCCAGTCAGAAGGTACTGCTGTCAGATTGATGGTTGAAACAAATTCTACTAAAACTTCGTCAACAGGGATTCAGTACACACATTCACATTCAGTCCATGAAACCTGTGATGTCAATGCAGTGAATGGTGGGCAGGTATGGCTCAATCTAAAGTACTGACATGATCGGTGTCTCTGGCTTGAACAAATGCCATGCTAATGGCAACAGTGAGCCAAGAAAAATTAAAGTACTTTTGCTTCAAATTTAATATCACAACTTGGTGGAGAGATAAAACTGCCTGTTGAAGACGTTGCAAACCTCTACTGTGCACATTTGATTTTGATGATAACAAAATGGTGCATTTTCATAATGAAGACATATGCAAGGCAATGTGGCGCACAGACTATATTGGCAAAAGTATTCCCCCACATATACAAATCATTCAATTTAGGTGTTCCAACCTCTTTCATGGCCACAGGTGTGTGAAACTAAGGACACAGGCATGCAGACTGCTTATGCAAACATTTGTGAAAGATCGGGTCACTCTTAATAGCTCGGTGAATTCCAGAATAATACTGTGGTGTTACCTGAACAACAAGTCCAGTTGTGAAATTTACTCAATACTAACTATTGCACAGCAAACTGTTACAGGTATTATAACAAAGTGAAAGCGATTAGGAACCACAACAACTCAGCCATAAAAAATGAGATAATATGCACCTCAGCTAATGCTGAGGTGCATATTGCACAGAGGTCACCAACTTTCTGCAGAGTCAATCGCTACAGACCTCCAAACTTCATGTGGCCTTTAGATTAGCTAAAGAACGGTGCAGAGAGAGCTTCAGGGAATGGGTTTCCAATGGCCGAGCAGCTGCATCCAGGCCTTGCATCACCAATTGCAATGCAAAGCCTCAGATGCTGTGATTTAAAGTGGAGATGTTTTCTCTGGACTGACAAATCATGCTTCTTTTTCTGGCAATCTGATGGTTGAGTCCAGGTTTGGTGGTTGCCAGTAGAACGGTAATTGTCTGACTGCACTGTGCCAACTGTAAAGTTTGGTGGAGGAGGGGGTTGTGGTATGGGGGTTTTTCAGGAGTTGTGCTTAGCCCCTTAGTTCCAGTGAAAGGAACTCTTAATGCTTCAGCATACCTAGATATTTTGGGCAATTACATGCTCCCAACTTTTGTGGGAACAGTTTAGCGATGGCCCCTTCCTGTTCCAACATGACTGTACAAAAATTGCAATAAACACACTGCTAAGCCTTGTGGAAATCCTTCCCAGAAGAGTTGCAAAGGGTGGGTTAGCATCATATTAAACCCTATGGATTAAGAATGGGATGTCGCTGAAGTTCATATGCATGTAACTGCAGATGAGCAAATACTTTCAGCAATATAATGTATTTCACAAGAAGAATCAGTGTAGACACAGGCAAAACCTGTTGGAAAGATCGATTGACAAACTGTACTGCATCCTTTAAGTGGGTGGTGAGGTTGGAGACAGTGTTAAGTAGGTGGGAGAGGAAAATGGGGAGCCTTAAAAGCAATTGGACAGCCAACAGATGAGGTCACCTTAATAATATTTTAGGTATGGCACAGAGGAAAGGTTTTTGAATAGCTCAGCCAGTTAGGGTGGCTTTTTGTTATTCGTCCTGCCAAATTAGACTTTTTTTTATGAGCTACATATTTCTAAACACTGTTATTTCTTGCCTCATTTAACTTCTTTCATCACATTTCACCCTCATTTCGGCTAGTAATCTCCTCTATAAAGTTGGTTATTTATCCAGGCTGCAGACAGTTGACTCTTGAACACACCACTTTGCGTATGTGATTATTTTATTGGTGTATGGTTTTGACCATTCATTTTACAAGATGCAAACCAGGCATGACCAGGAAACCACTCTATCTCACTTTGGCTTTAAATGCAGGAAGAAAAAAAGCACACAGATATGCATGTGCACACACAGCATAGGGATCTGTTTAAATATTTATTCACCTTTGTTGTCATTATCTCAATTTACACTAAGGGTTCTTTGATCAAGGCTGCTATTCTCCCAGGAGGAGGATGTTTGACCAGTGACCCAGATGCACACACCCACCGTAGATCACAATTACACACACACTATTATGCTATTTTCTGTGGACTGCCTTTTCAGTGCTGTCTGTTTAATGGCAACAATGGCACATGTCTGCATGTTCTTGGCCAAGTTAAAATTATTAGATAATCCCCACTTAAATCAGCTCTGTAGTTCTAACAACAGTTTGTCGTGCTCTAATAAAGGTGTTCAGTGGAGTCGAGTATGCTGCCACATTGTTTGGTTCAAGTGTGTCCGCCTTTCTACTGGCACATCACCAGCACAGTTATTTCGTTTGTGTCTGCTTCCAAGGTTACAATCAAAACAGCCTTTCATAATAAAAGCTTGCTCACAATAAAAGTCTTATTCAGGGCCTGCTGCTTTGACACACTTGTGTGCCGGTGTTAGTGATGCTGGCTGTGTGAAGGCTTTAATGGAATGAAGCACTCGATCATCTGTGAATTATAATTACAAAATGAGCTGCTATAATATCAGAGAGTTTTATGCCACCACTTAGCACCTACAGTGATGCAGTGAAATAGGATCAGTTCAGGTTAAGAATAGTAAGTTGTATATTTCTGTTATTCTAATTTGCTAAAATTAAAGATTCTTTGTACAATATTTTGTTCAGGTCAAAGTATTTTAATCAATTTGCAGCACAAGTTTATAATTGTGTTAACAGCTTGCAATAGTTAAGCAATTTTTGTGAATTTAGCAATGGTTTCACTGGCAAGCGGCTTGTGCAGCTACTATAAAAAACACAGACGGAAATGTGATAACAGAACAGTTACTCATTGTTTACACATCACATTCTTGCTCACATACAAGATCTGCACCAACTTTCATACAAGCCTGCACTGTGCACAGCTGAGCTTGTATGCTTTCTGATCCTGTGTGTTAAGGTTTTTTCCCCACATACTGTACAGCAAACTACACTTATTCCACAAACGTCATTCATCCATTTCGCAGGAAGTCTTATCTTTTCACATTGTTGCAACATTGGCTTCTGTATTATCTGTGAATCTACTGATATATCATTAAAATGGTGGTTAAGAGCAGGCACAATTGGACACTCATGTCTGCAACCCAGCAGCAGCGATACCTGTGCAAGGTTACAAAAGGTTATAAAAATTGAGCACAACTGTCCAAAACAACATCAAAATGTGGCTCGCTCCAGTGGGTGTGATGCTCACAAGGGTGAGAACAGCAAGCATAAATAGGCCATCACACAGATGGATACCTACAATTTAGAATTTACCAATTAACATAACATGCAAGAAGCCAGAGTGGCTGGAGAGAACACACACGGGCACAGGGAGAACATGCAAACTCCAAACAGGCCCCAGCCAGCATCTGAACCCAGGACCTTTTTGCTGTGAGGCAACCGCCAACCACTGTGACATTCATCCTCCACAAATTCCAGTTTGCTTCCCAACAATGTAACGATTTGCTTTGAAGATTAATATACAGACGGTTGAACTTTGAACAGCAAATGTGACACAATAAAATGCCAAAGAACAGTGCAACTATTCTGAGACTTTTATGTTCATCACACAGAAAGACCTTTTGAGTTGCCTGAACAACAAATGTCATCAACGGTGGCACGTATTGATGTCATCCTGGAGGAGCTGGACTACCTGTGCAACCTCTGTAGGGTCCAGATAACGTGTCATGCTAAGAGTAGTGACACCAGTCATAGTTAAATGCAAAACTAGTGAAAAAATGACATCAGCCTCCACCTGTTAAACCATACCTGTTTTGGGGGTTGGCCCTGTAGTGTATCTCTTATTAATTTCATTAACACCAAAGCAGCGGTCCCTCTGCTACTTAACTGACCAGATCAGTGTCCCAGAAGTTTAATTGACTTGATGCTATACTCTGATTTAAAAAGTGTTCCTTTCATTTTTAAGCAGTATATTTAGATGCCCAATTACTTGTTTGGGGGGGGGGGGCAGTGTGACTTCACTTTATTTCATGTCTACTACTGAAAAGATTGCCACGACTTTTACATGCTGGATACAGTAGCTTCCTTCTCTAATCCATTATTCTAAAAGATTAGTAATATTAAGAACATTAGTTTGGGGTCACTGGACAAAAATGATGAGCTCATGATGCAGCACTAATCACAGGATTTCTCAGTTCAAATAGTATTGAAGTGATGGTTAAAAAGGGATTCTGCACGATACCAGAAAACATTTATATAACAAACGGCTTTCTTTTTTTTTCTTTTTTGTTTTGGAAATGACATTATTGTCTTGCTGATGCAGCACTTTCAGTTTTAAATGGATTGCCTTAAAAACTGGTTGACGTTCAAGATAAATGACTTTGATGATCCTCATCTATCATCATCTACAGCTGTACTTTTATGGTAGTTTAACATGGCAACAGTCATACCATGCCTCTGTGTGTATGTGTGCGTGTGTGTGTGTGTGTGTGTGTGTGTGTGTGTATGTATGTATATATATATGTATATATATATATATGTGTATATATATATATGTGTATATATATATATGTGTATATATATATATGTGTATATATATATATGTGTATATAT
>VOQJ01047225.1:25919-49548 GCA_015052665.1 Apistogramma diplotaenia | reverse complement strand
TGTATTCAATTAAATAAGAATGTCTGTGTATGTAGACAGGAACAAATTAGCAATGAAATCCCCAAAGGTATGTGAACCTTGCCATAATATATATGCACCCCCCCCCCCCAAAAAAAGGGAAAAAAAATCAAAGCTTTTGGAAGATGCAATTCTACTAAAATTTCCAAAAATTTCAGTTTGTTCAATAATATATGGCATAAAAACATATATTTCCGGAGAGCTTATACTGTTTTAACCTTTCTGTGAGAAGTGTGTACAACCGTTAGTTTGGAAATTTTCAAAATCTCTAAAAACTGCACAAAACAAAAGCACATTATCATCATTACTGTCCAAACTTTCCAGCTTAATGAGCATGTAAATGCCAACAAACCCAGGGAGAGAAACTATCTGAGCCTGCTCAGAGAACCACAACACTCAGTGGGATACTTCCTTATTCCTCTGGTGCCCATGGTAACAGAAGTGAGGTCAGCAGAGGTTGGGACAAATGGGAAGCAGGGACCATGACGATGAGAGGTCATGTGTGAGCGGCACAAGAGGTCAGTCCCAAGTGTCCACACACGAGGAGATATACACACACCAAATGCACATACAGAGTAATGAGTGCTATGTATGAATAGGGCTACAGTATATGGACCAGGACTGGTTTAGGCTAATGAGGCCCAGGGGTTATCAGAAATGCACAGTAATATCACAATTTGTGCTATGTGAGAGAATGAAAGCAATATAAGACCAGCAAGTTTAACAGTATCACACCTGCTGTAATTCTGGGTTCAACCCAGATCTTTCTTCTCCATTTTTGTTTTATCGTTCTACAAGATTGGCTATATAGAGAGGGTTTTTGGGTTTTTTTACATTTAAATGGTTTTAACTTAACTTTATTTGGTTTTGTTTATTATTATTATTATAAATTAAAATCTTAGCAAATTATACACTCCACTTTTTGCTCTCATCTGAATGTGGGTCCAGACTAAAATCTGTCAAGCAGTACCGAGATGCAATGAGATAAGATAGTAAGTATAAATAAGAATACAAATAAGTAATTCACACATCACAAAAATGTATAAATAAGAATAAAATATATCGTTCACACGTCACAGCACACAAGATAAACAAATATAAATATCTAGGGTAAAAATATAAAATTCTAGTATTTACACAAAAACATGCTGTGCTAAAAAGATGCTACATGCTTTTGATGTCAGTATGAAGAACTTGACTTTCACTTGTAAGAAAACTCCTGATTGAACTACTGGTACAAACATTTATTAAATAAAGCTTTAACTCATTTTGAACTTAATTAATGCTTCTGGATTGACTAGATTCTATAAAGACTCTACGATATAACCTATGCAAGTGGCTTACACCATCGCCAGGATTAAGACTTGCGCATTGCTCCTGTGTTGCTCTGCAAAACATTAGTTGTGGCAGTGGGGTTTCTTTCAGAGTCTATTCTCTTTTGTTGGAAATAAAAAGAATGGAAAATGTTGGCAAAAGAAATAGCTAGAAATTCATTGGAGGAAACAATTACAGGCCAATCAGTCGTTGCAGCTGCATTGACATGACATGTAGTTACATTTAAGGGAGATGCTTGTCGGGTTAAAGCACAAGTTATGCCAGAATGGTTTACAGTTAAGACGTACCTACGACATAGATTCAACACAAAAATATAAATCCCACTTTAGACTTTGCCATAACAAACGGAAAATGGAATTAGTGCCTTGAGGTTGTGTTTCTCTGCCTTGTTGTTTTTGTTCTACAACCCAGCAATGCAGAAGCTCTATACAATCAGCATGTTGTCACAATCTCCCATTCAGTTCCTGATTTATGGTGTTAAATTATGGCCACGAAATGTTTTTTTTGCAGAACATTATGAAGTCATTTCATGTTTTCAAGCAGCTCTGTGGTGTAGTGGTTAACACATTCACCCGAGATACCCAGCTGGAGACTAGGAAGAGACACGGACTCAACCTCAGGGGTCACCAGCTTGTGCACGGTCCCAAACCTGGGTGGGTTGCATCAAGCGGGGAGCATCTGGTGTAAAATCAGTGCCAGATCAAGATGTGGCTACATCCAGCATGGCGATGCCTTGGGAAATAAGGAAGCAGATGAAAGTACAAAAAAAAAGATATAAGATTTCATAACTGTACATTTGTGTCTTCACAGTGAACTCGACCTTTGACCACCCAAATCAAGCCGCTTCGACCTTGAGTCCAAGTTAACATTTGTGCCGAATCTGAAGAAATTTTCTACAGGTGCTTCAGATTCATTACATTTAGAGAATGAGATCTGAGTTAGGTCGGTGACCTTTGACCACAAAAACTGAACCAGTTCATTTGTGAGTCCAGCTCACTGTACGTGCCAAATATGAACTTCCTGTAATACTGTGTTGACGAGGAACACGGCTGGCCACTGCTGACAAGATGCATTTAAAGAAAGTATAATTTATTTCACAAAATATGATACATATATAAAAGCTATATACTTCTCCTCGTCTAATGGTTGCTTCAAGGTCCATCCGGTTTGAAATATTCACACATAACTTCATGTAGGGTTACACATTAACTCAACCAGTGGCGCTTCACACCATCTGTGCAGACACACACACACACACACACAAATATCTACTGTACAAGGTTGGAGCTGTAAAGTCACATCGTCACATCAGCATGCAGGGACATGCTGCACGTGTGTTGCCTGTAAAGCACTTTGGGACATGTTCTCTGATCCATGACAGGGTGAAGGGCTGAGTGGGAGAAAGGGGAGGAGAGAGAGCAAGAAAAACAGCTGCAGACAAAGAGTGTTTGTATGCGTGAGCCTGACAGAGCCACTACATTGGGAGGGGGTCCAGCCTCATATGCTTTTGGGATTGAAACAGTGCAAACGATATGTGATGCGGTCAAAGTGTGTCACTGTAGCGCCACACTTCGATGTGCAGATTGGAGTAATGAAGGCACAATAAACTGCAAAAGTGCAGCTTTTATGAAAGATGAAAATTAGACATCATAAGGTCAATGATTTGTTACAATATTAAAGCTTTGTGGAAAAAAAAATCTGTAAGCATTATTTTCTCGTTAATGGTGGTTCCCATGACTACTCTAATGGCATATTTGTAATATAAAATTGCAAGGCAATTAGAGTGTGTCCCACTCTGGGCGGATAAGTTGCTTCATCAGAATATCACAATCAAGGACTCGTGATTTAGAAACTGGGCCAAATTTCAATGGACTTTCAATGTTGGTAAAATGGAGAATAGTCAGCAACATCACATAGCATTACGTCATCAACTCTGCTTTCAGTCTAAATGCACAACATGGTAAATGCCAGCCCTGTTTGATAAGTCTATAAAAGGGTATGACTTTAGTAAACAAACTGTATACGTGAATTGTAATAACAGGCAAAACATAGAGACGATTCCTGTTTCCAGTGCTTCACACCGCTGAGTGTGTTTATGAACAAATGTACACAAAGTGACAAAGTAGCAAAAGGGGAGTAGATGAACAAAACTACAACTTTTTATAAAATACTCACAAACAGCTCAAAAATATGAAAGGGATGTTTTTAATATGAGTATAGCATCAAGTCAATTAAACCTTTGGGATATTGATCTAGTTAGTGAAGTAGCAGAGGAGGTTGTTAATCACCTGCTTTGGGGTTAATGAAATTAACAACAGGTGCAAGAGGGGTAACAATGAGACAACCCACAAAACAGAAATGGTTTGACAGGTGGAGGCCACTGACTTTTTCCCCTCTTCTCATCTCATCGACTGTTTTTCACCAGTTTTGCATTTAGCTACTGTCACTGTCACTACTGGCAGCATGAGGAGATACCTGACCCTACAGAGGTTGCACAGGTAGGTCCAACTCCTCCAGGATAGCACATCATGCCATTGCCAGAAGGTTTCCTGTGTCTCCCAGCACAGTCTCAGGAGCATGGAGGAGATTCCAGGAGACAGACAGTTACTCTAGCAGAGGTGGGCAGTGCTGAAGAAGATATAATTGGTTGCCAATCCCAAACCCAGCAAAAGGAGGAGGGAGGCCCAGCCAAGGCCCCCGTGGCCAAAGGGCAAGAGCACCAGAGAACCAGAGGCAGCAAGGAGCCAATCCCAGCAGAGGCCAACCACTCCAGCATAAGCTGAAAACGGGTCACAGGACCCCAAGTGGCCAAGAATCACCTGGTAGCCCACCCCCACACTGAAGAGGCCAATTTCAAAAAACCAAAATGGCAAAGCCCAAAATGCTCAGTTGGATTTTACAAGTTTGGACTTCATAGGCCAATGGATGGTGCTACTGTGACTACATCCATGTCTATAATAACGTGTTAGCAAGACTGCACAAAAATGATCAAGTTGAATCGCTCGGTGTGAGTGATGAGAGGAAACGTCTGGTACAACAGAGCAGATCTTGCTTATTGGCCTTAGCAGATGTTGCCTTTTAAGTACCCTTCCAGCTACTTTGACTTTTAAGAAAGGCAGAACCTGGATGTGGTTGCAAATTGCCAATTAGAATAATATGACTGCCATAAATTAACTTCACTATTCAAGCTCCTTTTCTGAAAAGACCAGTGATGCTACTGTGATACATTTCATTTAACTGGGGCTTATCTTTAAATACCGTGATCATCACAAATGCCACTTAAAGATTCTCAGGGTTACAAACCACAGCGACAAGTTGATTAAATGCTGGTAAAACAGGCAACACTGAGGGGTTTTGTTTGTTTGCAAAACTAAATCCAGTGAATGAATTAAAATAAAACTCATTTTGTCATGGCTCAGTGAAAGCAGAGGTGCTGTTGCTCTTGTTATCAGCAGCACTGAAGCCGTGTGAGTGCAAACATGTGCGTGCATGTGTGTGTCACCAGGGAGAAAAAGAAAAAGCAGACAGACCCCTGGAGCAGCTGTTGTCCCCAGTGTGCACAATGTTTAGCACACATGCACACGCAGATACCCAGCATTTTATTCTGCCTGCGCTGACACTTCCTTTACTAACCTCGACTCAAGAGTTCTTAAATAAACACCTGCACACATGATGTTGCTGCCTCTAAAATCAAGAGTTTAATTTCCAGAGAAGATCAGACGTGGGGGTGACTGGCTACCAGCTGACGTGGGACTTCACGGAGAATTTGTGTCTGTGTGGGCTGAGGGGGTCTTGGTCATCATTTAGTGTTAAATTAGGGCTGTAACACCTCCAGACTGAGTCGTGCATAAATTCAAACCATCCCTCTCCACATCTGCTCTCAGCCCTAATCAGACCCACACTCACTTCCTTTCACCTCATTAGAAATCTTCAAGGGACTCCCCTTTAAATACATATTCCCAGGGACCTCCGCTACCTCTCTGTTACCTCAAACGCATCCACCAGATGTCTTTTTCTGCGGTTTTAAATCTCTCTCCCCTCCATCGTCTCATCCCACGCTCCTCTTTAACCCTCGCATTTCTGCCTCACCTCATGTTTCTGATTTGGCCCCCACTCTCAATCCCTGGGTGTTTCCCTGGGGGGGTCAGACAGACAGATGCACAGTGTTGTCTTTTGCACACGCGCGCATACACATATTTCTGACCTCATTTCTCCAAGGAAGCCAGTTTAATAGTTGCCATGAACAGACAACAGCTTTACAGTACAAACAGAAAAGAGGTATAAAAGGAAGACAAGATGATGTAGGAGGTGATTTCTTAGGAGTTATGTTCATGCATGCATTTAATTAATAATTCATTCTTACTGTCCTGGAAAACCAAGTAAAAATCATTACATTTGGCACCAGGGAATGGGAGTCATTTTTGTTCTGGGAAATGTCCAGTTGTCAACAGATATTGTCGCTAGAGTCATCATATTTTCTGATTATACTACACATACAACTGGCTCCTTCGATTGACAGCTGTGACCACACAGCTAGCTGTGCAGGCAGCCAGGAGCTGTCTGCTAGACCCGCCTTCTCTTACCTGAGCCACAGAACTGGACCTCTGACTTGTTTGTGCCATTTGGTGAATTTCTAATACACCTGTCTGGCAAAGGATATACTGTAGCACATTGTGATGCACAGATCAAGAAAACTACGCTCCAGTTTTGCCAAGTGAAAATAGAGTATTAGTCTGTTACTAGACAGTAATTAGCAGGTAGTGTATTTGTGTTCAGCACTGAAACAGATGATGGAGGAATCTTGTAAGCTAAGCTCGCTATCATTTGCTGATATCTTACCACTCCATCCATTTTCCTCTGCTTATCCAATTCAGGATTTCATTGCTGGACAAGATTTGGAATGGGCATATCAGAGGGACAGCTCAGGTTGAGCAGGATGGATAGTGAATATACTGGACAAAGGATGTTGAAGATAGAGCTGCCAGGCAGGAGGAAAAGAGAAAGTCCACAGAGAAGGTTCTTGGATGTAGTGAAGGAGGAAGCAGATGATCCACTGTGGTGACACCTACTATAGGGAGCAGCTGAAAGGAGAAAAATCCATTTCAGGCTTGAGGTTGGGCTTGAGCCTTTCCCAGCCGCCATCGCAGGACTAACACAGAGACACAAAACCACCTACACCTACAGCAAATTCAGAACCACCAGTTAAGCTAATGTGCATGTCTTTGGACTGTAGGGGGAATCCAGAGTACCCAGAGAGAACCCATGCAAGCACAGGGAGAACATGCAAATACAA
This sequence comes from Apistogramma diplotaenia, assembly GCA_015052665.1. Lineage (NCBI taxonomy): Eukaryota > Metazoa > Chordata > Actinopteri > Cichliformes > Cichlidae > Apistogramma > Apistogramma diplotaenia. The sequence goes on along the minus strand of VOQJ01047225.1, from coordinate 42,902 downwards.
CACAAAGTGGCCCCTGGTCAGTCAGAGGACTCAAACCCAGGACCAACTCCACCCGCTGATCCAAATATGATAACTTCTGGCTCTTTAAAACCATGATGTCAACACCACAAATCAGCTGATCAAAATCCAACGTACAACGTTAAGCACAATTTTAAGCGTATACTCAACAGCTTCAGAAAACGACAGTAACAAAATCCTTCTGGTCTTCTGTAAACTCAAAATCAGATAAAAGGGTTTTTTTTTTTGTTTCAAGATCAAGAACAAACTTTCACTTCTGTGATCCAAGTATTTTAAACTTTTATTCACTGCTCTGCTTCATGTATACGTGAAGTACAAGGTGCTAAAAACAGCTGTGTTTAAAGATAGTTTGTAACAGATATTTAGTAACAATCATGAGAAGGGTGCATTCAAATGTCTATAGAACACAATGTGCTGCCATACAGCTCTTTCAGGACATTATCAGACCTCAGGGAGAGAAGAAAACAGAACTTCACTGGAAGCTTAACTTTTTAGAACAAGACAGTTAATTCATTTATTTAGTTTTTTGTTTTGCTGATGTTTGTGTTCTGCATTGATTTTCACTTGTTTCATAATCAACATAAAATCTAATCATATCTGGCCGAATTGCTTCTTGAAAATGAACCTTTTACGGGACTTCGTTTAGCTACTGCTAGGTGGAGTGCAAAAGTGCTTCCAAATACTTGCACGTCTCAGTTGTGATCTGAAGGGAGATGATCAAAAAAAAACCAAGACACTGCAACTAAAAGGCATTAAGAGAAAGTCAAAAAATAATTACCTTGTGAACTATGTTCAATAAAGGTAAGTGATTACACAACGCTGGAATAAACTCACTGTGCGGGTTCTATTTTCTGTCTCCTTCACTTGAAACAAAAGTATTTAATGGTGTTTATTTATGCATTTGAATTGCCCTGAAACCTCCTTTGTCTTTCTTTAAAATCCTGTCTGATCTCACTCAAACCCAGAAACAGGCTTCAATCATTTTGTAAGGCATGTGCCAGACAAAAACTGGGCAGGTGTTGGTGTGGGTGGTTTTGAAGTTTAATGTGATTGCAAGGGGAGGGGGCAAGGAGAAAGTGTCTTAGCACGCCAAGTGCCAGGGGCAAGAATTAAATCCTCATTAGGATCTGGCAGCACTACCACTCACCTTGTGTGTTCATGTGTGTGTCTGTGTGCGTACATGGTGCAAAATACAACTACACAGTAACAGAGTGTTTTCCTATGCATATCAAATCATCAGCTTATTATAAATAGGCAAAAAGAAAAAAAAATCTGAATATAACTGATTTACATTAATCATGTGTCAAAACACCATAGATGCACATTTACATACAACCACCTTAAAAGTGCTGCTGGTGGTATCAGACGTTCCTGCAGGTCAACAGTAAATGAGCTGGCACAGAGATTTAGACTTGCACTATAAGGACTAAAGTGTTGGGCCACACATCTTAAACTTTGAATTTAGTTGTTTTCATTTGTGAAAGCATGGATCACTCGATCACTTGGATCACTGCGTCTCATACTGCTGCAAAAAGACAGTTCATGAAATTTCTTCCCTCCCAGATATTCCACAATCAGCTGTCAGCAGTATTATCGGGAACCACAGTAACTCGGTGCATAAAAGTCACCAAAGCACTGCTCGCTCAATAACTGCAGAGCTCCAAACCTCCTCTGTCATTAACATCGGCACAAAAACTGTGTGCCAGATCCTTTAGGGCATCGGTTTCCATGGATGAGCAGCTCCTACGGGTATAACATATAGTTGGCCCACTACTTTTGCCCTTATAGTTTGTATCTCTATGAGAAATTTGAGAGCCCTCTCATTTCTGTCCAAGCGCAGTAACTTCCTATGGTGTCTTACTGAATGCTTCTAACCTTCGCTAAAATTACAACTTGTGGGAAAGAATTAAGCAAACAGCAGGTTTTTGTGGGAGTTCCAGTGGTGCAAGTATGCAGATTTCAGACAGAGTCAGAAATTGGTCTCATTTCCAGTTGTCATGCTAAGCTAAGCTGGCTACAGCTAGCCCGGAGAAGCATCCCATCATCAAACTCTCAGCAGGGAAACATGAATTCCTCCTAAGCTGATTCATAACTGCGACACTGTACCACAAACCCAGAATGCTGCCAATTTCAAACGATTATTACACATATAACTGTTCCTCATATTTGGTTATATTAAACACACTCATATAATGTAATTCGATCAATATTTAATATTATGTCTAAATAAATAGCCAATCAGATTGTTGCTTGTAAAATAAATAGTTTGGTAATGAGGCACAGAGAGAAATAACACATTAAATAAATAAAAACACAGATGACAAAACCGGCCTGCAGCTAACGCTAACGTTTCCTATTTCTCACACTGACAGACACACATTAATGCATTTATGGTGTACCGCTGAGGCTATTTGAACAACCAGCACTGGTTTACTGACTGACTCGCAGACCCAACTAGCAGGTTACAGACTACTCTAACAGATGACTAAGCTATTTTCCCCGTGATGAATGCTCAAGACGGTGAAGCTTTAATTTACTACAGTGATTTTGGGCACAAATGAGCATGTACGGTCGATTTCATACACAGAAGAAATCAACAGGACAGACTGTTGAGCTGTGCAAATATGATACATTCATATCTGATGACAGAGGAGGCGGCGGGGAGGGGCTCGGCGGTTGAGGAGTGTTGTGACTCCACTGAAGTCGAGTTAACAGAAGCTTCGGTACATGCTTGTAAAAGCTGATTAATATTTCACGATATAAGTCTAACACGGAGCATGCACTGTTTGGAGGAAACCCCTCACACACCCCACATGTGTACCTCAGGTGGAAGCAGCCTCTATTATTAATATTCACTTTTCAAGTTATGAAACTCTGTGATTACCTTTGGCTCAACAGTATCTAAAGTATGTGTGATGCCATTTGGTGAGATGTGACTACTTCCACTGACACAAAAATATTTATAAATAAAAATCTTCACGCTAAAATAATGACTCAAATTGTCCACCACACAAAGCTGCACAATCATTTTCAAGCTCCAGATGAGCCGAAGAGAAAGACGATGTTGAGGAGTCCGTGTACTTTTGCTCTGGTGACGGCTGTTCGGGGTGGATGTCAGCACAAACCTGCTAAATATTTTAAGAATGTACAAGTACTGGTTTCTTCCCCCATATTCATTGAGCAGTGGTGGGCTACAGCAACAGGAAGACAGCCACCGAAAATATAAAAAAATATATATATATTACAACGCTTCCTGCAAAATGCATCTGCAAAAGCCACACTGCTTGCATAGACCGATCTTTTTGCAGCGTTCACATTTTGGTGCAGCAAAAGCTCATTTGGTGTGTGTCACACTCTACTGTACACGTAACCGGCTGACACCTGGAGTAAAGCAATTAATACAAGGCTCACAGGCAAAATATCTACTTACATCGCTTGATCTTTATCTTGTACTTCCCTTCTTTTCTCGCGACCAGAGGCTTTTAGCAGAAAACGCCGCTCTTTAATAATTTGTACTCATGTGTCACCATGCTGGCCACGAGCACTTTTGGCTTTCAGATATTGCTGCTGATTCAAAAAAAAAAAAAAAGCGCACTGAAACACTTTACCAGAAATGCACAAACCAAGCAGGACAAACTTAAAAATGAGAAATCAGCAAAATAATCGGCTGACAAGAAACAGACATGTAAAAGGTTACAAGAGTAATGTGAGCAACACCCTGAAAAAGCAAAATATGTTAGCGCTGCATGTGCATGGATGCATCCTGACATGAAAGGCTGCTGGGCAATGGACACACAGGAGGACGTTACCCAGAGTATAAGAGCCACAAAATGACGGCCAAAGAAAATTCACTTTTCACAACTTTGTGGTCATTTTGCACGTCTTTGACTTTCTACGTCAGCAATCCCGTTCACACACATGCACAAGAATCCTGAGACTGAATGATAGAAAACGCGCATTATGTTGTTCATCGTGGTTTAGTGGCAACAACCTGTTTGGCACCAATAAAGCTTCTCCCATCATCTCAAAGGAGGAGACGAGTTTCACGTTTTAAAATGTGTAATTAGCGCTCATGTTGAATAGTCTGTATTCCCACCACGCACCGCTATCACCACGCTAGAACAGCTGAAGTAATGCCTCAGGTCCCCAGTCCATGGCGGTCTGAGCCACAGCGAACACGGCTGCCCCGAGCGTTGCGGACAGCCCCCATACTGCCATCTTCACCATCCTGTTCCCCTGACTCCACAGCTGGCCTCGGTCACCGGGCAAAACCGCTTCCAGGTCTAAGAAGGATATATGAGGAGGGTTCAGAAAGTGAGGAACTCAAAAAACACGAAGGGGTCAAGAAGATCCATAATACTGATAACAGAACTGAAAGAACATTAAGATGCATTTTGTAACACTAAGAGCTGAGTTAAGAAGGATGTAACATATTACAATGTAATAACCATGATTTTCCAAAATGTACAATATTCAAGTTTTGCAAAATTTACAAAGGAGCTGGCCCAAATCAATTTTCATTTTGGATGCTGTAGTTTGACTTTTTACTACTATTTTTTCAGTGAGTGCAGACTAAATATTAGCTTCATCCCCCAATAGCAGCAAACAGGTTACAACGTTTAAACTGTCCGTGAAAAACACTTTAAGCAAAAAGAGAACATTTTAACCTTCATCGCGGTTTTCTGCCAGGCTACATTAAGACTGCATTATTTAATATTTTAACACAAACCTCATGTGTAAAATGATAAACTGTCATTTTATAAAACAACTGTTTGATGGTGGTGAGGTCATGCGTAATTAAGATGTTGTACATTTCTCTTTAAATCCACAACCACCACTTTTGAATATATTTACAATGCATCCAGCCACAGCTAACGGTGAGTGTGTTTAAGAGTGATTAAACTTAACTCTAATACAAAAATCTGGTTTTTGTTGCCACCCCTGGTTGAAAGTTTCAAGTGTTTTGCACCTGTAATTACACTGATGGATGTGGCCCTGCACCTGCAACACTGCACAAAATGGAAAGCTAGTGTTAACATTCACAAAAAACGTACTAAAAAAAATACTTTGAGCTCATTTTAACCAATTTTAACCAAACCTTTGATCAGTGAAGGAAATAAGCTAAAATACAAAGTAAAGGAAGGACATTTTTCACAGTTAATGAGTGACAGGAAAGAAGAAGGTTCTATAGAGCGGCCCACTGTGTGTCCGTTATGCATTTCATCTCACTCCTAATTGAATTTTGATGAAACTGTGGGGAATTGTGTAAATAAGCTTTAATATTACTCTGTTTGGTCTGATGGGGAATGCTACAACATGTTTTTCATTGCGTGTTCATTATATACAAGCTGCTAAATAGATTTTTCGCAAAACCTATGGGAATAATGCATCTTTTTGTTCTGTTCTGACATATTCAAATTTGCACTTTGATTGGTCTGATGGGGGTGCTACAACATTTGTTTACTTGTTATTGATTGGCCCAAAGGGGGGTGCAGCGATTGTGGGCGATGACATATTTACTGTTGCCTTGTTTTGAAGAATTGTGTTTACATGAAGAGCAACAAAAATAAATGTGGATCCAACATGCAACTATTTGCTGGGTAGAATTTTCTTCTTAAAGTTCAACAGTGGATATTAATTTTTTGCCAACTTCAAAGAATTTACTTTTACCTTAATCATCTACATGTCTGTATGTGTAAAGTTCTCCAGTCAGTAATAAGATTACAGACTATTTTTACCGTGTCTGGAGGTGGTGGCGCCGTGGGCCTTTGTGAGACGCTGGAGAACAGAGTCTGGCCTCTGGTGGAGGGTGGAGAGCTGAAACGTCTGGAAGGTGCTGATGGACAGGCTGACGAAAGGAAACAGAGGAATAGAGGGGTGGAAAGGGAGAGTTAGTTAGTGATGGAGAACAGAGTCAGGTCTAAGGTGGAGCTTAAATAACTGGAATGATGAGAAAAGATGGACTGATGGATAAAGACAAGAGAGGGAGACACTTTCAGAGAGCTGCTAACTCAATATCTCATGTGTACAGGTAGCTCAAGGGGAAATGTATAGAGAAACATCAGTATCTTTCAGTCAAGGCCTTGTGTCACTTCATGCCTTAAACAATGACTGTGTGAGCCACACTGAAGGACACTGACAGGCAGAAAGCGACTGATGGCTGTGGATACACAGAGAGAAGGTGACTGTTATCGTGCCTTTAAAACCTTTTTTTTTTTTATGTGAAAAATGGTCACACAGAAGGCCACAAACACACTAAAATGACCAGTGTTTATGTTACAGCACCACTGTGTCAGTCAGGATGCGCTTTTAGAGCATCGCCTCTCGGTCAGTGAAGGAATTAAATCACATTACCTGCAGGGGAAACGCTGTCTCCAAACCATGCATGTTAACAGGTCTCACTACCATCTTGTAAACCCTCCCTTTCACTCCTGCTGCTATCCTTCCATCACAAATCACCCCCAACATTCACTTCCACCTGCTCCACCCTGCTTACACTCTCTTCTTCACCTTTCTTGTGCACTGTGGGTTGTTTAGGACAGCTGACCCCAGGTATTTAAACTCATTCAACTTCATGCCCATCTCCCTCTCACTCACACAGCTGTATTCTGTCTTGCCTCTAACACTTTTATTCCTCTTCTCTCCAGCGCATACCCCCACCTCTCCAGGCTCTCAGTGAAACTCTAAAAATGTTTAAAGTTACATTTTGTAGAATATTGTTGGCATTATTATACTGACTGTTTGTCTTTCCAGGATAGTTTCATGGGAAACAGCACTTGCTTTTTTACCCAAGTTAAAAACACACACACACACACACACACACACACACACACACACACACACACACACACACAAATCAACAAACAAACAAAAAAAAACCTAAATAATTCAACACACATGTATTTGAGCCTGAAGCCAAGTAAGCAAAAATCTTTTTCTGCATTTATCAAATAGTAATAGCTAATTAACACGTTATTAAACTGGTGTTCTCTCACCTTTTGCGAGACTGCAGTGCTGCCTGCTTGGCCAGTAATGATGGAGGGTACTTCTCGAACAGGTCCTGGGCCCGGCCAATCAGAAGCTCATATGGGAGGTCCTGGGGGATGCGAGAGAGGAGGTGATGGACCATGGCCATGTCGCACTCTGTCTGCTTCACCTCTTTCTCTCTGTGCAACACAATCTGGGGAGGAAAAGAGCAAAGGGTTGGTTAAAACTTTTAATCCTGGAGCAGATCGCTCTGTGCAATACTTAAATCCTCGACTCCACATATTGTACATTCGCTGATTTCAGTGTTTGTGAGACGCAGTGAGCGCACAGCAGAGCGATAAGCAGATGAAGAGTTAAAGCCCCATGCTGTGCACTGCATTCAGCCTGGGAGGAAACATGAACTACATTCTGCTTTGTTGTTTCATACACTTCAAACAGAGCTCTCCCTCTGCCCAGCCCCTACACACACACACACACACACACAAAAGCAAAAACATCCTTAAGTGCAAACAAGAACCCACTTATCAAAATGCACAAACTCTACAGTTAAATAACACAAAGGGACAAAATAATTCTCGCTATAAGATATTTCAGACAGACAGAAGCAATCCAGCTGGAAGTGACCCACATGTATGGCATGCAGCTGTTGGTGTGGAGGAGCAGATGAAAAAAGTCAAAACGTTTTCCCTTTGTAATCTGTCTCCGTGTCCTTCCTACTAAAGCTCTCACATCAGTCAGCTCTCTCCCCGTTCTTTTTCCTTTCTCTTTAATCCCTCCCTCTGTACCCTTCTTTCTCATCTGCTCATTAGGAAGTATCTAATTAACTAGTCTGATGACTCCACAGTACTCTGCCTCACTGTGTGTGTGTGTATGTGTGTGTTCTGGATTACTGACAAAACAACCTCATTGGCTCTCGCCCATTTCCTGCTGGCAGCGACGACGACTTACCGTCGCAGCAAGGTAGATGGGCATGAGCGGATGTGAGGCCAGGAAGAAGTCGTACAGTCTCAGGGTGTGCTTGAACTCTGACAGGACGTGGCCGTACCACGTGATGAGCCAGGAAAGTGCAAAGATGGTTCCAACCTCCGCTCTAAAGAGAGGCACGCAAAGGCAGCTGAATACAGATGAACCGCTTACACTGAAGAACATCCGTTCATTTTTCCCGTTTGACCTCATTGTAATATTTCGTTCTATTCATTTTGTGACCCCGTTTATACACAGATCTACTTTCATATTTGCTGTGCTTTTAAATCATTTCCCTGCCATGATAAACTCTTGGGTTTATTTTGCAGCATGCTTTGGGTCACTACCCATTTGCACTGGCACGTGCCAAACACATTTGGCTGAATCTGAGCAATTTATCCTGCTACTTCTATCCACACTCACATCATCAATATATACATATGCATATGACCTGGTTCTACTGTTAATTATACGTGCCTGTGTAATAACACCGTCACATCTGAAACATTTGGGCAAGCATGCAAAAGAGACAGAGGTTGCGATCAATGACCACCTGTTTTTAAGTGATCGGAGTTGTGCAGTTTATCCTCGAGTCATGCAATTCACTGACACCATGTGGATGAAGGAAGAAAAAAAAACTATGGAAGAGCAGGTTACTGTAAGTCATTTTTCTCCTGTTTGCGATAATCCTGACGTCTTGAACACTGGTGATAAAACATGGAATTGAAAGGAAAATATATTTTCTTCAACCTCACATCCAGTCTACCTCTTTGCCTCAAGTAAAATAACAAATCAGAGCCTGCTGATAGATACTGGACAGGAAAACTGACAGATAAAGAAGGATGACAACTAAAGGAAGGGACTGACAATGAGTTCAGTGGGACTAACAGATAGAGGAAAAGAGCAAAGGGCAAAGATCATGTGCAATGGGATGGGTGGGAAGTGAAAATGAAGCAGGAAAAGAAAGAAAAATAAAAGGCAAGCAGGAGAACAAGTACAGAATGAAAGATGCAGAGATAAGAAGCCAGGAGAGGGGAAGAGGAAGTGTGCACTAGAAAGGGTGACTGCAACTTTGAAGTAAGGTGTTGTTTATCCTGCTGTCTTTTTCCAAGTGCAATGTCTTGTTTTTTGTGCTTTTTCTGTTTATGTCAGCGTGTATGTGAGTAGACAGGTAGTTTGCAAATATGGAAGTTGGCAGTACAGTATCAATTATGAACTCGCAACAAAAAAAACTGCGCGCGCGCACACACACACACACACACACACACACACCTAAATACTTAAAAAGGCGATTCATTGACTTGCAAACATTCCCATCGCGTTCGCAAGTTCTACACACATTATCTGCAGCAGCTGGCTGTTTCTTGACATCCTTTGTTTCAACAAACTGCAAATGGTTCATATATCACTTTTGGCTGAATTTGCTAGAGAAAAAGGGGTGTATTCTGTGGGGTATATATGTGTGCATGTGGGGTACATCTTTGCAGGACAGGCCAGATGTTGTGCCACCTGAACTCCCACTGCTGATGTAGATTCAGCAATATTTAAATTCAACTACAAATGCACTACAAATTCTCCTGCTGTCAGCCATACGGTTAAAAGCTAACACTGTGGTGCCCTCTAGTGGTCATTGCTTTTCATACCTGACCATGAAATCATGCAGTTCCAAATCAACGTGCTCCAAAATAGGCATCAGATAGTTCAAAATGTGTTTGGTGCTGTCCATGGTAGGATCCATGAAGTCCCTGCACAGAGAGAAGACTTGCCAAAGTTATAAAACAGTCATTTTATGAAATATAAAATTCTGAGAATCAGCAGGAAATAAAATATGCTACCTGAGATGATAATTGGATAGTGTGTCCAGCAATGCGATGGCCATTCGTTCGCCAACTACGAGCAGCAGAGTGACCGCCACATCGTGGTAGCCTTGGTAGTAGTGCAGCTGAGGGTTACGCTTCAAAACCTGCAGTATGATGTCAATGAGCTGCTCCTGAAGCACTGCTCTCTCCGTGGCCGGCATACCTGCAAAAAGTGATGTCAGAAGTACTTATTAGATTCTTAGAGTTCAGTGTTTCCTAAAGGCCCCAGACTGCTATGTTGTAAGAATTTAAAGGCAAACATTGTTTCTCTGGCAAACGTGCATACAAAACAGATATTAATGTCCCAGATTAAAAAGAATAAAGTGTGTTACATGTCCCCTAACATGTAACATGTAACAGGGAACATCTCCGGTGAAGATTAAACTTGCTTCATAAACAACTCAAAAGACAGAGCCATGTTGCTTTAAGGTCAGGGTTACAGTTTGATTAATGATACACTTATGTAGGCTGCTATCTTTTGAGATAACACACACACACACACCTTTTGGGAACCGCTTCATGGATCTCCTGACATCGAGGACTACTTGGTTGTAGTCCTTGTGGTTTTCCCTCACATCTCGACCTACAGCAAAAGAAATGTTTCCCTTACTGTTATTACCATTAAGTTCAGTTCGAAAATTAACCAGATATCAAATTACTATACTAACCAGGTTTGTGTGGTAGATCATACACATTTATGCTCAGTAGTTTGGGCCAAACTTTTCTCCTCAGTTCATCAGTGAGCAATCCTCCTTTACTGGCTGCTGCTCTCCTCAGGGTCACAATGTCCACTGGATCGCTGTCCATTCAGAAACCACAATTATACAGTTATTGTTCAGCATGAAACTTGGATGAAAATCTTTTGCAGTCAATGTCTGAAGTCTAGTGTTTTATTTAATAACTGAAAAGCATTCTTTATTGGGTTGAGATCATGTGACTGACTTGATTATTGAAGAATATCCCACTTCTCTGCCTTGAGAAACTCATTATTATACACTACCTGGTTCCACTGGCAGCCATGTTTGACAGATGATGTGCTATGCTTAAGATCATGAGCTGTTTCTCTGATACAAGTTCATCATGGTTTCATCTGTCCAAAGAATCATTTTAAGAAGTGTGCAGACTTTTTTTTTTTTTTATTTTCTGGCAAAATCTAACTTGAAGTTCCTGTTTGTCAGTGGCTTGGATTTCATTTTAATCCCTCTGTATTTACATTCATGAAGGCAGCTCTTAATTGTAGACTTTTGAAAATGACACACCTATACAGTCGAGAGTCTTCTTGACAATGGTGCTGCTGAATTGGCAAATTAATTGTTTTTAAGAATTGTTTGGCCATTCCTAAAGTTTCTGCCATCTCTCAGATAGGTGTCTATTCAGACTAAACAGTTAATGCAACACTTTTGCTAAACCACTTGAATTACGCACTTCAATCACATCTTGATCACATTTTGATTAAACTGCTTAAATGTGTATCGCAATTTTGTATGGTATAATTACACTTAACAGAGACACTGATAGTAACCTGATCAAAGCCCGATGGATCTCAGCCAACTTCTGCTTTTTCCCACAACCTGGCTCTGTAATAAACAGACAGAGATGGAGGAGTAAGAAAACAAAGTGGAGGCAAGTAGCATAGATCAGGGAGAAATAACAAGCAGCACACTATTTCCTGTAGTGTATGAAAGCAAACCTATTAGACTCAAGCATTGATCATAAATTTATGGAAGTGCTATGCACGAGACTGCAGCCTGTGTGGGTTAAACACAGTGCTGATGAACAAAACAAGTGACCGCTGTGCTGGACCACTGACTAAAAGCACCATTTTCGCCTCTTCCCTACCGGACAGCCAGCTGTAAATTTCCAAGGAGCCCAAGCTGCCTGACAAGCTGCCACGCAAGCAGCGTTTGGGGATATTTAGCCAAAGTTTGCTCTTACAACGCCCTGTAAACAAAACGACACAAAACATGGACGTTGGGAGAAGGACCGAAGAATAGTGTCTTGTGTCACTTGGCTGCAGTAATTGCATTAGGATAAATTAGATTTAGCCACAAAGTCTAGACTGGTCAGGTTTTTCCTCCCAGCACGTACAGATATCATCAATATAGTCTTGGTAGCAATTCAGCATAACTTTAATAAAAGAAGAAGCCTTGAGCGACTAAATGCAGTATTACTCCTGCAAAAACAAAGTCTGCCGTGTCTTCGCGTACCTCTTGTGACAGGTCCATTCCCATTCACCACAACTCCGCCGTTCTGTTTCTTCCTCTTGAGTCTTTTCATTCCCTTTAAAAGCCGACTACCGAATCACGGAGTGTACTCTGTGTCATGGGCAAATCGAGGAACTAAAAAGACGTTCCTAAACAGGCGAAAACACTTAAAATACCTGTCACAGCGAACAAACCTTCCCTGATCAGCTGTCGCCTGCTCAACTCAACCTAACAGAACATTTGCCGCTACAATGCAATTGGTCAGAAATACAACGTGATCCAAAGCGCGCATATTATTGGTTTACCGTCTACTCGCGCTGCAACCTGACTTGATTGTAGTTCCTCTGTTGGATAACACCTGATCCAAATGCGAATGTGTTTCAGAGCCTCTCGCCCTAATAATAAGCCTATAATTGCGTCAAATTTTAATAGCGCTTCTGATCTGAATGCCAAGGATTTGCTTCTCAAAATGATTTTCTGTAAGTGGTTCCTTACAGACACTGACTGAATATATCTTTATATTTAGTCTTCATATAATAAGGAACATCTAGACATCTGGACTATAAATATCCATGCATAAATGGGAGGGGTTACAGAGTAAATGCATGGAGCTAAAGTATTGGTCGACAATGAGGACTTTTCCACATTTGCACTAAAGCCACACCATTGCATCTACTTTAAATAAAGTACATGCATATATTTAAAGTGCTCAGTTTATTATTTAAAATGTTGAGAAAAAGATAAATGTTTTCATTAGACTCTGCAGTCCTGTGAAAAACCAAGTGCTTGTAAACCCACCATTAACAGCAACAGCTTAAAGTAATGATTTCCTGTTTGACTTTATCAGTGTCACTGATAAAGTTGTGGAGGAGTTTTGGCTCACTCTTCTTTACAAGGTTGCTTCAGTTCGTTGAGTTTTGCAGGCACAGCTCTCTTACTACAGACTGAGGTCTGGATCTTGATTCTTTTTGTCTTCATACAGTTGTAGATTTGTTGCTGTACTTCTCACGTTTAATTCTTGTCTTAATGACTGCAAAGTGCCCTGGTTCCAAGCCCAAATCATCACACCCCACCCCCACCACCATATTTGACAGTGCTACTTGGTCTGTTAATTCCTATTGAAGCAGCAAGGGTCAGTTTATCACAGGACTACATAGAGTCTGTTGAAACCTTTCTTTTTCACATTATTTTATATAGTATGGTGCTACAGACGGATGTGCTAAATCTGTCATACCTTCTGCAATAGCTCATCTGTCTAGCAGAGAACCAGACTCTCAGATATCCGGATTCACTTTACTGCCATCTGGTACTTGCTATGCTGTTTTTACTATATTCAGTATGCTATTTTTAATATCGTTATTTTTCTTGGTTGAATTTGATATATTCTGTTTTGTTATATAATTACATTGAGATTTAATGGTTTTAGTTGTGTGTTTATTTTGATTGCAGATTAAAAAAATGTTTTACCTTATCAAGACATTTGTCACATTATATTGTATTATACCATAGCTTCCTATTAAAGCTATTTTAATTTGTTTTTTGACGTGTTTATTTGTTTATTTAACAAGCCCTATCCTTGTGGGGTGTAGATCCTCGCTGTTAATAAAATTACGGTCTTTTTATATTTTCTTTTAGACTTTCGATTCCTTTTATGTTAACTGAAATCGAAAACTTGTCATTTAAGCAGTTTTTGTGGAACAATGCTTTGTTCCGGAAGTTTATTGGCTCGTCAGTTCGAGAGGGGGGATGGCAGCTGAAAACACAGACCTGGCAACCCCCTTGACAACCGCACCTTGTGCCGTTGTGGCGAAACGCCCCCTTTATTACCAGCACTGACGCGCCAGCCAAGAAGAAAGGCGTCCCGCTGCTGGTTTTTATTCAGCTCTTGTTGTAAAGTTAGTCAGAGAAAAACAAGCGGTGGACAGTTTGACCAGCAATGTCGGGAAGGTAGGAACTGCGTGATCAAAGCCGCTGAAATGAGCGACATAGCCGACACGGGAGGGCCCGTTACCCGCCGGAGGAGGACCACCATCACCAGCACGAAGCAAGCCAACGGGAGCAAGAGGCAAGACGCTGGGGAGAAACCGCTACAGTGTTCCGTTAAAGAGAAAAGCGCAGACAAGGTCCAGAAACATGCAAGCAACGGGAAGGTGGACAGAGAAATGGGGAAGTCGGCGCACCAGCAGCCCACAAACAGTCCGAAGAAACAAAGGAGTGCGGTGGAAGATATCAACGACAGGCTCAGGTAAAATTTGACGTTAACGTACATGCTGAAGAAGTTACTGGTTAAATATCAGCAGCGGGAACATTTCATACTCCTTTTTTTTCCGCCTACATTTATAGTGTGTGTCATCTAAGAAGAGACGCTACTCTTCCCAGACATTTCCTTTAGCTAACTGCCTTTTCATGAGAGGTTAGCAGGTGCTTATTTTTTTGGCAAAGATGTTCTAGAGCCAACATGCTCTTGCAGAAACCCAAAATGCCTTGGTGAATATACTTCTGCCTTGAAAAGTGGCTGTTCACCTTGCCCTCTTAAGCTTCTCATGCTTTCCTTTGAGTTGCCTTCATTCGTTCCTGTTTTCTTTCTCCTGCATGTCTTTGATAGCGGTGCAACGTTGCCTGCGTCTGCGGGGAAATGAATTCTTTCCAGATTTATAAACAAACTGACATAATTTTCATTGCTTGCATTTAGTAACTATAGTTCAACTCTTTTGTCAGGCCAAAAATATGTACCCAGGGGTGGGTGTAGCTGTGTTTGTATGCAGGGCTTGTTAGGAAAACAGGTAAGGTTTTGAGGGACCTGGTGGCAAACAATGGCCTATGTTTTACCCATAGATGGCCATTCTTTTTCATGTTCCCCACACCCACTTATTTGTTCTGGCCGCCTATTGAAAGTGTTCATTTCTTTAGGTTGAAGATATGCCCCTTAGAATTTACACCTTTTTGTAACTGGGCCAAAAGATGTGAAGACCACTATCCCAAGGTGACACTCTAACACCTAGTTGCTAAAATGAGGTTCTTCTAACTTGTGATTTTTTTTATTACATTTTGTTTTAATTGGACTCCTGCCAGCTAGAGTAGTGGGGTTTTCCTGTGACACATGATTTTGCAATACTATGCCTATTGACTGCATGGATTTCTGCACGTTTCTCTTGCTGAGCAAGTGTCCTGGTACTCCGATTAAACTGCTTTGACCAACCCTGCTCTTTCCATCCTCTTGCACTCTCTGACTTGCCATTATTGCTCCGTGTCCTCACCTCTTCACCATTTCCTTTTGTCCTACATACAGTACAGGCTTCTCCTCCTCTCTTTGCCCTTCCTTTACAACATCTCTCTTATTGTCTCACAGTCACATATGGCAGTGTAAAAGTTCACATTTCTTTTGAACAATAGCTTCAGTATTCTAAAGGATAGATTAGGGCAATGTGTATGATTCATCCATTTAAAAGCTGGTATAGAAGTAAAAACTGGATGTTGAGCCATCTTTAATGGCAGATTATACACACTAATACAAACCAAAAAAATGCATTGTATTATAGCCATGAAAGCTGCAATAAATGAATCAAAATATACAAAATAAGGGAAGTTCATCCTCAACATGAAGTCACGTTGGTGAAATGTAATGATTTTTAAATGATTTCTCAGTGTGTTATTGGTGGAGTTGGAAAGTCAATCCTGTTGCCCTAACCAGAGATTTCATCCCGTAGCTCGTGGAGACAGTGAGACTATAAAGAGTGGGATTAGCTTGATTTATATTCTAAAATTCATCGAGTAACCTCTGAACTGTGTGTCGCTCAGCAGATGTCACAATCTACAGGAGTCTCTCTTGAGCTCAGCCAGCGGCTACAGCAACTACAGAGGAATCCTGAACTGGTGTGTTGTCATGCTGGTGAGTACAACCCCAGTACATGTCCATGCACCACTGTGGCTTCCAAAACTGCACAACATTTAGAACGTGAGACGCGCATTCAGCTTCTTCTTACTCATCTGGACGAAACTCATGCACTGTAATCTAAAAGAATTACTCTAATCTCATTGGCTCATGCATTATAATTCTTATTTACCGCTTCACAATCCCCCACTACTGCAGCATATTTGAATTTTCAGGAGAGCGCCTGGCAGTTGCTCTAACAATAAAAACAGAATTACTGTACCAGGCCACACAAAGTACACATCGCTCTGGGCTCTGCTGTTAGACCTGTTGTTACAGTGACATTCTGTGACACATTAACTTGTTGTCTGCAAGAACACTGATAAGTCGACTTTTGTTATCTCTCGCAACACTTGCAGGTTAACCACATAACTCAATTTCTTGGTTTTTCTTTCGTCCAGGTTGCCAGTTCTTGTAAACATTCTAAAATTTTGATAAGAGGCGTGTTGCTAAGTTATAGTTTAATCTCAGTGAGCTTATTTTGGCTTTTCCCTTCTCATCAAAAGTGATTTTTAGCTGGACTGGTTTGTAATCTGTTGCCATATAATTTTCCTTTTTTATTATTGAACAAGGCTAGCATGGTAATGTAGTGGTTAGCACTGTTTACTCTCACAGCAAGAAGTTCCTGTTTTTAGCTGCCAGCACAATATAGAGGGTGTTTACCCATGCAATTGAACCCAGCTGGGAAGTCCTCAAGATAAAGGCATGTAAAATGATGTGAAATACTGATACCTAGAATTTTGTAGATAGTTATTGAAACATATTTGAAAAAAAGGTTAGATGGCGGCCCAAGTGCAGAATAATTGTCCATGATCTGCCATATTTTCTCCGCATTCTTTCCAGCATGTCGGGTGAGCTGCAGTTAATTTGAATTTCTGTTTAGGACTTGTAATAAAGTGTGTAAATAAAGAAGGTCATGGGTTTGAATCCATCAGCTAGCTTGAGTGTGGAGTTCTCCATGTGCATGTTCTCCCCATACTTGCGTGGGTTCTCTCCAGGTAGTCTGGATTGCTCCCACAGG
>VOQJ01047225.1:13381-25899 GCA_015052665.1 Apistogramma diplotaenia | reverse complement strand
GGTCAGACATGAGTGGGTCAGGTTATTTGGTAATTCAAATCAACAGCAGGTGTGAATGTGAGTGCGAATGGTTCTGTCTCTGTTAGCCCTGCAGTAGACTGGTGACCTGTCCAGGGTGATTTTTTTTTATTTTATTAATGCCAAAAGGGTTCATGTGTTCACATAAATCTTAAGCTTGCTACTATGAGCTGTCATGGATATATTTTACTTATTGTGGCTGCCATATTTTGTCAATTTACCTACCAGTTCTAGTAGTACAAAAGGCTTTCATATAGAAACTTGTTCTGTTGTAGTCAACTGAACACAGACTTTTCGGTTAAATATGGCATGTCCCTCGGTGTTGAGGACTCTTCAGGACAGTTAACCTCATTTAGAAACAAGAGCTTCCGTCCCAGTCCAGTGGGGGGGAAATACGTGTCTGTATGTGCCTGTCGGTCTCCAGTGACAGCCTGCAGTGCCCCACAGCGTCCTGTCAGTGTTGGTCTTAGAATAGGCATGTGGATGAAAAATATCCAGTAAGCTGTAATCCACATGAAATTGAAACTGACTTTATATGTTCTTCTGTGTGAGTGTTTGTGTCTGAGCTTTGCATGTGTGGTTGTAGCTGTACCCTGCATGATTGCTCTCATGGAGATTATTTGTCTGTGTGTTCATGTGCAGCGTTTGCATCTATGTAGATTTTTTTTCCTGTTTTTGTGTGCGTGTGTGTGTGTAGTTCTACGATGGGATTAATCCCATTTTTGAAAGTTTAGATTGCCATGACAGCCACATCCTTCACTTTGTGGTCACCACATGGACAGCTGACATTGCTCACTTTAAACATTTTTCAGAGGAAGCTTTGGGATTAGGCTGTAAGAGTGTGAAGTGGAACCCCAGTGTGTGTGTGTGTGTGTGTGTATGTGTGTGTGTGTGTGTGTGTGTGTGCACATTTAGTAAGCTGTGTACTTTGCCCTTGATAACAAGGAGCATCATATAAATTCCTAAAATGTCAGGTGTGAAGTGCATGTTTCTGGAGATGAGAGATTAGATGATTCTCACCTCCATGTTTTTTATGTTTGTTGGGAATGTGGAAAGTATATGCAGGTATCCCAAAGCATCTATGCTTTTTTTTATTATTTATAACATTTACCACAAGCATGAAACCCAAAAGTCCCACAGATATCAAACTTAAAACTTCTTAATTTTAACAGTGCAGTGGATATTAGACTGTGAAAGACACAGTAGGCCTTTTTTCTACCACAGAAGGCGACAGGCCATTTACGGGTGCCCCTCGCCTTTGTGCGTACCCACTGCTTCTGTACGAGTTTTTACGTGGCTTTTTTCACAGAAGGAAAAAAAACTACAATGGGGTTCGCATTTCTGAAAAGCTGCAAGCTGACTACTTCAGCTTAGAGAAGATGACTAAAGCAAAAATGAGTCTTCTCATCTAAAGCTATGAAGGGTAAAACAAAAAAGAAGCAGTGCAGCAACTATCTGGGTACTGTCTGCTGTTATTATTTGAAGCACTTGGAAATGATGACGTTGAAGCTGTCAAAAATTATTTCAGTCCAGTGCGTCCTACTGTACAGCTGTTATCTCAGTCTGAAAGGGCCCGTGAGGTGGCTTTTCCTGTTTATATAAAAATAAGAGTCACAGACGTTGATTTGTAACATGTCACTCTCACCATGAGGTTCCTCACTGGAAGTTTGCAAAGTAAAAAAAAAAAAAAAAGGCAAATTGCAAAATCTTCAATGTTGCGATGTTCTATACAAATAGAAGCCATTGCTCCATTAAGTGTGCAACATGTTACAGAGGTCTCCTCTTGGCTGTGCTGAAGGTTACTAAAGTAAAGGTTACTGGTTTGGACTACAGACAAAATCACATTGCTGCAGGGTTTTGGCAATCCACTGGGGATAATCATTCCAGTGTGACCCTATTGTGTGTCATACACAACTGTCCTCATTATCTTAACTGACTCACAAATTGAATGAGGGTTCATTAAAAATGAGCTAGAAATATACAGATACCATGCAGACTGTTGCCTCTGAATTGTGCAAAGTCTAGTTTTGTCACAGAATCTCAGATGGCCTGTTACTGAGATGAAGCTCGACTTGGACCTTGAATTTAAGGATAAACTTGTTTTGCTTGACTTTCTACCAGAATGAGTCTCAGCAGGGTGTTATCATTAAAAGCAGGAACATTTAGCTAAATTTAGCTTTCAAAGGGATCTAATCTATTTATAACTCAGCAATTTTTGCTTTTAAACAAAGGACAGCTTCATGAACGGTTAGATGCAAAGCAACTTAACTGTGAAGTGCTTTTGAAATAATTTTATATGAATCTAGTTAATATTGTTGTGATGTTTTGTTCTTTCTCAGGTGCTGAGTAATGCTCGACTTTTCTTGGAGAACATTATAAAGTGAGTATGCACCTACAAGCACAAACCTACATTTGTGTAGCTGTTATAATTCAAAGGATTCAAAAGCTTTATTGTAATTCTTCTCATGTAAAACATGACACGAACGAAATTCAGATTCTAATGTACCACATCTCTGGTGCCAGACCAGCCTCCTGCAGCTCTTTAAGAGGTGTCGTCTTTTAGCTGTAAAATGTATTTCTCGTCCTTCTCCAGGTATGGCATCTTGGTAGACCCTATCCAAGTAGTGTCCCTCTTCTTAAAGGACCCCTATAGCTGGCCAGCAGCATGCCTGATCATTGGTATGGAGCCTTTATTTTACTTGACTTGCAGCCTTTGGTCATTTCTGACTTTAGGATTGATGCTATAAACTGAGCAAGCATGATTAGTAGTTGTTTTTCCCGCACAAAACAAGACTGTTTCCTTGTTTTATTAGTTATTGCTAATGGTTATTAGCAGTTTGAGCTGCTTTATATCCCAAAAGGTATCAATAGATCAATTCTTCATAGAAGTGTACTTCATGTGAACCTCTGAATATATTTCCGTGTCGGTTCTCAGTCATCCTCTCAGGAGCTTGAAAAAAGGCGATTGGACCTCTTTTTTTTTCCAAGCTCCTGAGATTCTGAATATATCATGCTGATTGTTCAGATTTCATTTATTTGAATACAGCTGATTTTGACAGTCTGTCTTTATCAGTACAGCACAGCGAATCAGCACCAAGGTGAAATAAGCATTTCTATTTCTGGAAAGCAGAACTGAACAAGGTGTTATCTGAACCTTGCTCTTCAAAATCTCTTTTGAAGTTCTTCTATTTTCTATAAATGGTGTAACGGCATCACGATTCACGTCTTTTCTCATGAAGCTGTTTCTCTGTTTTTTCTCTGTTAGTGTCCAATGTGTTCATCTTAGCAGCGTTGTACATAGAGAGGCGTCTGGCTGTGGTAAGTCCTTACAGTAACGTGGATGTGTTTTTCTGTGTTGGATTACATTTTCATTGAACTCATGACGCTAAATTCAGCTTTTGGGACTCGTTGACCTCAGGAAGCCTGTTTGTTGATGTGATAACACTGTTTTCTTACACTACAAAGAAAGTGGGTTTGATTAGAATGCTGTCATTCTGAGAGCTTCCATGTTTGCTTGAAACAGGTGCTTTTACGGAGTTTTCAAAGTAAATCCAACATCACAGCACCACCTCCTTTTATACCTGCTCTTAACTCTGATAAGAAGCAGATCCAGATTAGACTGCACAGTTATTGAAGAGGCAATACTAAAAGCGAATCAATAGACCCTCATAAAAGGTCTTAGACTGACAATATTACATCTTTTTGTCTTTTATCCTTTCTAGGGCACCATCTCTGAAACTACAGGGCTGATTCTTCACATGTTTAACATGACATCCTTGTTAATCTTTCCTTCAGCCTCAGTACTCACTGTGACCTCCATCACACCAGGTACATACTCATATTTTTTTGCACTAACACAAGAACAGGGGGGGGTTTGTGCTTAGGAAATAAAATGATAACGATAATGTCAAGAATTGTAAGGTGATTGAGCCATTGACTTGAATGTCCATTTGTACACACCCAATTATGTTCTTTTCATGTACTGTCATTTATTGCAGTTAGCCAAGTGTGTGTGTGTGTGTGTGTGTGTGTGTGTCAGTGGGTGGTGTGCTCTCCTTAGGGATCTACACAGTGCTCTTTCTCAAGATGTACTCCTACATGGAATCTAACAAGTGGTGCAGAGAAATCAGACAAGCCAAAGCCAAAAGAATGACACGATCATATTCATGTAAGTACATCAACACAGGCACTGCTGTGCCATTGAGTCATCATGACTAAGGCCAAAAAAACAACTCGTATCTGAGAATGAATTGAATAGATGATTTATACCCACAGAGCTTAGCACATATTTTATTGCACTACTTTCCTTATACTCCCATCTAGTGGTGGCACAGTGAACTGTGCAGCTCGGTTTCTGGCACTTTTTCAATGGCGTTTGTAAATTGGAGCTATAATAATGAATGGATCACAGTTACACTTTTTTTTCTTTTATTCTTCTTCTTCTAAGGTCCAATTGTGGCTCAGTCCAATGGGTCAGCAGTTCATGCCAATGTCTCCTACCCAGGCAATCTCACACACAGAGGTAACACACAGCAAAATTTGTGCAGACTGACACTATTAACACAGAAAATTAGTGGGACAAAACATCTGTTGTATAGTTATTAATTTAATGTGAGTAGTTTACCTGGGCCGGCCCCAGTAGTCCTGTGTAGATACAGTATTCTCTCAGAATGGTACAATAATACAGGCTGCAGTGTGGAATCGTCTAAAAATTTTAATGAAGTTGAGCTTCAAAAATTCTAATATAAAAGTCCGAAAATGTGCATCGAGCCATTAATATGCGACCCGCTGAGATGACCTGTTTGTGTGTTTTGTATTTAGACATGTACTACTTTGTCTTTGCACCAACTCTCTGCTATCAGCTCAACTTCCCACGCTCTCCACGAATACGCAAAAGGTTTCTGATAAGAAGACTTTTTGAAATGGTGAGAGGAAACGATCACAAACACTTTCCCAACATCTGAGTCAGTGGCCTAATTAAGATTGCAGAAAATGAGTCATGATTACAGACGAGGAGATGCATGCATGAATGTTTTCTTTAAATCTTAACTTGCTCTTTTCTTGCAGCTTTTCCTCATGCAGTTGTTGGTGGGGTTGATACAACAGGTATGTACACTACATGGTGATTATGCACTGAATGTGTGGATATTGTATATTTATCATTCCTTTGGCTCATTAGTAAAAATCTAAATTTGTGAAAGCTCTAGTTGGAACATTTTTCTTTTGATTATATTGTAGAAAGTTTTATGCAACACAAAAAATAATTGTGTCTTCCAGTGGATGGTCCCCACTGTTCAGAACTCAATGAAACCGTTCCAGGTGTGTAGATACAGATACACTCACTGCATCGCTTGGAACTCAAGTATTGTCTGAATAAAAACAGGAATCACTGTAGGAATGAAGCAAGAGTCAGTAAATAGTTGCCTGCAATCAGTGCTGTATTATAAAGTGTAATTTTATTTCTTAAAGGAAATGGACTTTTCTAGGATGATGGAGCGCTTGCTGAAACTAGCTGTGAGTATCAAGACTTCACAAGTGGTCTGAAGTAGTTACATTTGTGAGTCAGCAGTAGTTCAACCATACCAACCTAGGCACCTTTTCCTCTCTCCTTTTGTCCTCTCCTCACCTCTTCCCAGGTTCCTAACCATCTAATATGGTTAATATTCTTCTATTGGTTTTTCCATTCCTCTCTGAACTTTGTGGCAGAGCTGCTGCAGTTTGGAGACCGCGAGTTCTACAGGGACTGGTGGTGAGTCATTAAAGCAGTTAGTCAAGTACAAATCCTCTGTGCAGTTCCATTAATCTTTAGTTTTTGCTTTTTCCATTTCTGTTAGTCTAATGTGTCTAATGGTGATGTCCAAATGCAACAGATGAGGTGTCACGTAGATTTCAAAGTGAATTTTCCTCAATCGGTTCTTGATTTCAGGAATTCTGAGACTGTCACATACTTCTGGGCCAACTGGAACATCCCAGTGCACAAGTGGTGCCTGAGGTGAGTGCAAAACTCTCACGGAATTTTATTTTTGTTTGATTGGTTGGCTTCATATCCTCGTATTGCATGCATAGTTATCAAGATTTAAATGTAAAGATCACAAATATTTGTCTGTGTCTTTCGTTTTATAGACATTTCTATAAGCCAATGTTGAGGAAGGGGGTGAACAAGTTCCTGGCTCAGACTGCTGTTTTCCTGGTTTCCGCCTTCTTCCATGAGGTAAACCAGCAACATCCAGTCTGTCTGTGTGGCATAAAGCTCTGTCTGATAATTCAGCCTCAAACACCTTTGATCTTTGTTTCACATAGAGAAATAAAAGCAGACCATTTTTGCCAAATGTTTCATTACCACATGAAGGCAGCAGTTTAGGAAAAAAATGCACCAGTGTGCACACAGGAACTGAAAGAAGATGTGCTGGTGCCAGTGTTAGAAGTGCAACATTTCAGTCGTCATGTTTACACGCTTGATTTGTTTCCTCAGTACCTGGTGAGTGTTCCCCTCAAGATGTTCAGACTGTGGGCCTTCATGGGAATGATGGCTCAGGTGAGGCAATAAATTTTCTCCAACTTTTTAAAAATTTTTCACTGAGGCTGCACTGACACATGCATTCACCTCTGACCTTTTAAACCCTTCAGGTTCCCCTGGCTTGGTTTGTGAGTCGTTTCCTGAATGGGAATTACGGCAACGCGGCTGTGTGGATCTCACTCATCATTGGACAGCCCATTGCTGTGTTGATGTACGTCCATGACTACTATGTCATTCATTACGGGAGCACTACATAGCACAGGACGGACGTATGCATTCTCCTACACACACCAGCCTGCAACAAGATTAAATCGCAGGTTCAGGGGAAGTGAAGGCAAGCTAATGTTTATGAAGCTGTGACAGCAATGGCACGAAAGTTGTGACTTTATTTTTGCACATCAGAGAACCAACGTGAAATTTTGGATATTTGTGTGTCGTCTAGTCTCACACTGCACCCTTGTCAGCCTCCCAACTTTGCGATCCACTGTACAAAGGCAAATACACGGTGCTAAGGTTTAATCTACTGCTCATCGGCTCAAAGGTTAAGATGTATTTAAAAAATAAAAACTCTTCTCCTTTTAATGTAGTCATTTAAAAGTGGGAAGACTACTTAAAAAAAACTCACACTCCTCCTGAGTTGTGAATGTTTAAGAGTGCACACACCACCAGGTGTAACAAATGTGAGCCACACTGCCAAGCGAGCACAAGTTAGAGCAGGACCCTGCCTCCATACAGGTAATATGAAAATGTGGTTGCTGTTCTGGGAGCTGAGGATTCACTCTTCGTATATCTAAAGGCACTTTTAAATGTTAAAGCTAGTATACTTTAACAAGCCAAAGCCTAAACTCCTGCTTGTCCAGGACTCGATACAGATACTCTCCCACCACCTCCTCCCCCTCCACGCATATATTAAAATAATCATGAAAATGTGTAAAGGTACAAAACTGAAAGAAGTGAAGATTCCTCTCCAGAAAGAGCCGGCAGCGCAAGCACATTGATGTGGATTTATTTGTACTGTTCTCAAACAAATGCAACCAATCAGTTGCACTTGCTGCAGGTTTATTCACCTTGGCTTTATCATCTTGTGTCTGTACTACATGGCAGTCTTTTTATACGTTTGCATTATTGTAGTTGCTGGTATGATATTTGACTGTGCCATCTTGAAATAATTTGTGGTATTGTGTGTTATACTGATTAATTTAATGCAGTATTTGATTTGCCTGTTTGAACCAATGAATGTTTTTTTTTTCTTGCACTTGAGATGCATGCAATTAACTGAAGCAATATATTTCTATGAATGCATTCTTTGTTATATCAACCATGTAAAAAAAGAGTTTATGCTGAGATTTCAGTGTTTTGTAATTTGACATTTTTGTTTAAAGGTAAAACTGATGCTGTATTTTAAAGGAGGAGTTGAAATCACGTTGGATGCTTCAGAGTTTGAGTCAGTTTCTTTGTTTAGGTTAAATATTGTCAGTACATGACACTACTGCCAGTATGGATAACATACTGTAAGTTAATGTAGGAAGATGTTCTTATTTTACCAGTCTGTGAGAATTTATTTCCTTTTGATCATATTTCAGGGAAAAAAATGGTCCAAGAGCATCAGTTACTGAACTGAGTGTTGGCATTCCTTTTTCACTAATACAAGTGCCTCCTGTAATAAGCTTGCATCTAAAAAAAAATGCCACTAGTTTTGATGCCAAATAATTCTAAATCTAGGAAAAAGTATTTTAACTGTAATCTATGTAGCGAGTGCGCTGCTCTACACAGTGTGATGATTTGTGAGATTTATTTCACTAAGCTCGTAACGGAAATAACTTGCAAAGTCATATTTAAAGCTATAATTTGTTTTCCTTAAACGTGAAGCATCACTTTATTAGTATTTCAGTGCACAAACACCTTTTTATTTCTTTCATCAGATGCTTCAAAAGATGTGACTGTTCTGTCAAAACTGAGTTTTGTCAGATGTAAGAAGTGGTTATTGTGTGATGCTACAGAGTAAACATCGGAGTAGCATTTCATTTTTTAGGTAGAGCATCTTTACTGCTAACTGGCGGCGTAGTGGTTAGCACTGCAGCCTCACAGAGAGCGACAGCTGGAAGGTCTGGGTTCGATTCCACCTTGTCCCAGGCCTGTGTGGAGTTTGCATGTTCTCCCCTCTGGTTACTCCTCACACAGTCCGAAGACATGCACTTACTGGGGTTAGGTTAATTGGTCACTCTAAATTGCCCATAGGTGTGAATGGTTGTCTGTGTCGGCCCTGCGACAGACTGGCGACCTGTACAGGTGTACCCTGCCTCTCGTCCTATGACAGCTGGGACAGGCGGAAGAGAATGGGTGACTGGATCTTTACTGCTATATTTACAAACCCTGTAATGTGGCCTATTTTATTTTAATGAGTGCAGTAAATGGAAAGAATAAAATGTTGGCCAGTGAGTTCGTGTAGACCAGCGCAGTCGAGGGGTTTCTTCAGTGAATTGATGTTAAGCTTTTATTTTTTTGAATGCAATATGTAAAATGAATGTACTGCTAGTTCTACTCATACTTTGTAAAGAAATCCAAAGTGAAGCAAAAGATTATCTTCCAAATCATTTTCATGAACTTTCACTTGAAGGTATTTGTGTTAATAAAAATAATTTATATATAATTAATGGATTTGATTTTTTTTTTAAATAAAACATAACAGGATTATCCTGAACCCCCTGCTTGCATCCAAGACGTCTATGGAAGCCATCCTTTACAAACAAGCAGCTTTGATATCTTAATTTTATCCACTCAGGACACATCAGTCCATAAAAACACTTTATTGTATAGAAAGCAACCCAAGATGCCAATTAAAGCTAATTTTTCCAATACTGGAATATTTGAAAGTGCATCATTTGTCTACAAAAATTGAAATCATACACTGAATTACCACATCGTATCAACTGTGCTGAGAAGCTCTACTGCTGCAAGAAACATTTTATTAACGTGAGAGTTGCCATAATGACTTCATGGGACTCTACTGTTGGGGCATTCATGTGCAAGGAGGGGTGTACTCACCTTGGCCTTCAGGGTCTGGACAGGCAGGTAAAGTTTAAACTCTGCTGGGAGCTCATCAGTTGTTATCTGAGGAGGAAATGAAAGAATATAACATTTCTACTATAGAGATCTTATAGCAGTACCTGGAGAAAGCAGGTTCCTCATCTGTGCACTTACCTGTACACGCAGCGTCTCGGTGTAATTGGTTCCATAGGCCCTCCTGGTGAAGTCTGACAGGTTGAACTGAATCTGGTTCCAGCCGTCGTCGAGCCTCATGGGCACGGTGCAGATGAAGGGCTTCACTCTGGTCGTGCTCTGATAATTACTCGCTCGAAACCGCCGGCGAACGTTTTTAACGTTTTTAATCATCCAACACCTGACTCAGGTGTTGGATGATTAAAAACGTTCGAGTAACGAGTAACGGCGAGCTTCCTAGAAATGTAGTGGAGTCAAAAGTACAATATTTGTCTTTGAAATGTAGTGGAGTCAAAGTCATAAGTTCCCCTCAAAATAAATACTCAAGTAAAGTAAAAATACTCAAAAAATGTACTTAAGTACGGTACTCAAGTAAATGTACTCCGTTACTGTCCACCACTGCACCTGAGACATGGAGACACGCAGAGCACGGGTCTGTGGTGCAATCCCAGCTATTCGTGGAGGGTTTGTGCATCTGTATCTGCACTTCAAAGGTTCTTCATGACCATCTGATCCCCAGATCCTTCTTGGGGTCTGCAGGGCATGTTATGTAGGTGGTGCTGTAGGGAGGAGAACATTGATAAAGTGGGAGGACGGGTGAGACTAAACTTTGAATGAATGCACCTGAGCATTTTAAACACACTTACCTGACGTTTGCTCCCTTGGTTTCCAACACCGTCGAGTGTGTGTCATCGTCTTTGACTTTCTTGATGTGACCATTTCTCACCTGAGAGCAGATCAATACTGGTGCAGAGAATTGCTGCTATATTACATTTGTTCTAGTCTAAAAAAATCACCAGACGAACAAACTAAAACGATAATTGAGTGTTTGGAGATCCTTCATAACAAAATCAGGGGGCTTATTCAAAACTGGAGCAGATTCACTCAGTAAAGTTGGGTTTAAAACGAACACATGCAGCTAACTGACCCGTCTGAACACTGCAAACCAAAACACATTATGTCGGACGAGGCGTTTATAAACATTTTTGATCTCAGTCCACAGACGCTGCGCACGAGTTTGAGTCCACTCAAGCGGTTGCTGCGCATGTCGCTATGTCACGTGATTCGTTTGTTTACAGGTTTTCTTTCCTCAATATGAGTCCCGGGTGGAGCGCAACACGTCCGGCTGCCAGAAGTAAAGATGTTAAATAGAAATCTGGAACAACAACAACAACAACAACAATCTTTCCTAAGTACGTTTTCATTACCGTGATGTCGTTCGGGAACGAAACCGATTAATAAACGCGTCTCGGTTGCCGCGGTAACAGAAAGCGTGACCACATGTATATATTTTCCCAAAAAAACTTTATTACAACCTGATAACAAACAACAGGTAATAAATACACCTGAATAAAACACAGAATAATCGCCAAATAAACGAAACGCATCAAGCAAGAAAAGCCCGCCTAAAACAAACGAACACGAGCATGAAAAGGCTTTTAATTTGTATCCACTGTTTTTATAGATGTTTGTTTTGTAAAGAACCTGCACTTATTCCATAAAAACAATAAAAAATATTATTAATATTGTAAATTAACATATTTGTAAAATTGTGCTAATACAAATGACTTTTAATCACAGCATCTAAATATATTTTTGTCATATGGAGCCAAATCTGAGAAACTTTTATCAACTAGAAGCCTATTGACATATGCAGTTACAGGACCAAAATCAGATATAATAAGTTTCAGAAACAGAAACCATAATTTATTGAAACTAAGCCATTCTGCTGGAATTCATACTTTTAGTACAGAAAAAAAAATAAAAATGATTTTGCACTGGGTCAGATGGAAATATAGGAGAGGGCAGAGAGAGGTGACTGTTCACAAATAATATTCAGGGGACACAGGATGGTGGCAAATACAAAAAGCCTGAGTGATCAATAACTGTTGGTAATCTACAAGGTGCAGGGTCTAACACCTGTAGCCAGAGGCCTTTACACCATTTGCAAAGGCCTGCGTGATGTAAACAAGATTAATTTACATGGTGTGTTTATTTTTAACAGCAAATGTTAATTCAAAACACAGTATTTTCTTTTAGTAAAACTTTACAATTAAGCAGTGGACCTTCAAGTTATTTGCAGGTAACATTGTATAAGCCAGAACTTCCACCTTATCTGACAACACACACTACTATGTGCATTTGCAATGCGGACCCCTAAATCATGATACCATCATCTCTTAATAACAGTGCAAAGATACATCAGGCAGAAATCAAATGTGCAGAGAGTCAATAAAAAATCATAGCTCCATAATTAAATGTTACACTGTTTAATTCTCCATTATATTGTTCTGATTGGGAGTTTAATTCGTGGGAACTGCGCAGGCCAAGACGTTCTACTGCTGCAAGAAACAAACGGACAAGTGTTGGTGTTAGACTTCCAGACAACACTTTTTTAGAAATTAAAAGTTTGTGTTCATGAGTGTACGTGTACTCACCTTGGCCTTCTGGTTCTGGACAGGCAGGTAGAGTTTAAACTCTGCCGGGAGCTCATCCTCAGAGTACAACCTGTCTGAGAAATACACCCTCCGTATCCGACAGTTAGCATGAATCTGACGGAGGCACGGGGAAGATGTTAAAAAGAGAAAAAGGAATGCCGTTTAAAATTCTTACTATAGAGATCTTATAGTCACACCAGTCCAAGCAGTACCCCGAGAAAGCAGGTTCCTCATCTGTGCACTTACCTGTACACGCAGCGTCTCGGTGTAATTGGTTCCATAGGCCCTCCTGGTGAAGTCTGACAGGTTGAACTGAATCTGGTTCC
>VOQJ01047224.1:0-15768 GCA_015052665.1 Apistogramma diplotaenia | reverse complement strand
AGCTGCTCCACATACGGGTTTTTCGAGATACGAGCCTCGGCTCGAGCAAACTTTCTGCTCTGGTTACGAGCTCAGTTCCAGGATACGAGCCGAGCTTCGGGACGCCATCAATAGTTGGCATGTCGGCGCTCGGTCCCTGAATGATCTCACATCCCTCATTTCGTTCTTCTCACGTTTCACCGCAGTCAAGTCATTTAAAGTGCAATAAAGTGATGTTTTAAGGCCTTTACACATGTAAATTCGATGCAAATATGCGCCAAAAGTAGCCGCGATGCAGCTCCGGGTTCAAACCATGAAACTGTCCCTGCTGCTGCTTTCTCAGGAGCTGATGAAGCAGCATCTCTGCTTCTTCCTGCTCTTGGTTAGAAACATCATGACATCATCGCTTGATGACTCCTGCAATTTTGATGTCACAGCGCGTTTATGAGGACGATTTATTCGCAGAAACACAACCCGTTTGGTGTGAATAAAGCTACACGACAGGTTCACATCCGAATGTATTTTATACATTTTTCTTACAGATTTTTTTCTATGTTTTTATTTTATTTATTAATTTTTTATGTGTCATCTGTGTATAATTGCCTTTTTCGCACTTAAAAACATGTTTTTTCATACTTTAGGATTTTTGGGGACTTGTCAGAGGGCTGGAACGGATCAAATCAATTTACATTATTTTAAATGGGGGACAAATTGTTCGAAATACGAGCCGCTCTTCTCACGAGCTCGGCTCTGGAACAAATTAAACTCGTATCTCGAGGTACCACTGTACTAGGAATATAAAACAAAAAGTATCCTGTGATGTAATGCAGTCTATGTGTTTATAGCATCCTCAGATCCAGAAGAAGTCACAGTACATCAAGTATCTCTGTTGTGATGATGTCAGAACTCTCCAACAATGGATCAACAGTATTCGCATCGCTAAGGTAAACATCTGTTCTAAGTCACGTGTGTCATTTGCTAATGTTTGATACTGTTTTCTTGACACGTTACATTAAATAAGGGGGTCTAACTGTTTCACTTTAAATGACGTGCAGGCGTATCATGAAAACCTGGGGAAAAATATACTGTGAAACCATGTTATGATTTATTGAAAGGAGAATAAATAGAAGCGTTTTAATGTTATGGTGCTAATCTTCATTTAAAAAATCTATTGGGATCCTATTTGTGAACTATTAAATGATAAAAATTGTTGGATGTGGTGTTATTAATTCAGTTAAATTAAATTTTTTATAGCACCAAATCACAACAGTCACCTTAAGACTTTATATTAGAAGGTAAAAACCCTACAATAATTACACAGAAAACAGTCCAGCAAACAGACTGGCATTAAAGCTGGCCATACGAAAGCTGACTGTTTTCATAAAACAATAAAATACCTGTAAGTATTTCCATGGAAACACTTATGTATTTGTTTACTTCCATCATAACCCACCCTAAACCAGCTAACTGGCAAACTTTATGCTACTTACCATTCTGGTTGCCCTCCTGTTTTTTCTCTCAGTCCACTCATAAATAGCAGGCTTATGCAGCCCTGAAACCAAATGCATAAATGGATGAACCTTTACTGCATGTTAATAAAAACGTAATAGCCCTCTGTGCACAGCAGGGTTTTCACTGTCAGAGGAAGGTTTATCAGCACAGATTTCTGAGTACAGATACCAGATTAGGACTGTAAAAATAAGATGAAGAATAATAAGCTTAACGACACCAAGTTTACTTTTGCAAACTGCAAAGATTAAAATAATGTTCAGGCATCTGTGATGTGACTTGACTTGCCTACTGTGCAGCAAATGATTTAGCTGTAGAACTGTGACTCTGTGTGACAGAGAACCTAATATTTCAAGGAATAAAGCATATTTTATATTGCCTATGCTGAATGGCCTTTTCTAGAAGTTTTATTTTAACTTTAAATTATTCATCATTATAATTATTATGATTTATGATCAGCATGCTTTAGTGACTCCTCCAATCCTTCCTCATTCCCCAGAGTGCCTGATGCACGTGCACCTGATGGCTGCACTGGAGATGAATACATCACAGCCTAGTGTATATTTGCTTAAGGCTTCCTCCTGAAGTTCCCTGTCTTATGTAATGTCTTGCCTGTTTATCTGTCCATCAGTATGGGAAGCAGCTGTACATCAACTTCCAGGAGGCAATGAGGAGGTCGGAGGCAGCTTATGATTGGTCCTCCCTCTCTTCATCCTCAATCAAGTCAGGTTCCAGCTCCTCCAGCCTTCCAGGTGTGTCTGTCTGCCTCCTTTTGTTGAGATCATTCACAGCCCATAACTGGGCTATGGACCTGCCTGCATACAGGCTCACTTTAAACATTGTCATCAGCTTAAAATCTTTTTGTTCATGCTCCAGAGTCCCAGTCCAACCACTCAAGCCAGTCAGACAGTGGCGTATCGGAGATGACATCATCAGGCCACACCCGCTCCCAGAGTGTCGTCAGCTCCATTTTCTCCGATGCATGGAGGAGAGGAACGCAAGGAGAGGTGTGATCATGCACATACAGTCTGTTCCTTTGATGATCCTCTTTGTTGGTGAACTGCTTTTCCCCATGTTTCCCCTTCTACTTTCCTACCAGCGATCAAAGATGAAGGGACGTATGCCAGTTCCTCTTTGTGCAGGAGGAGGAGGGAGTGGAGGTTAGACAGGAAGTGATGTAACTGGCATGCTAACAACTCTGCTGCAGCTTTTAAAACACTGATTTTGTTTTAAATGACAATTTAAACGGGTTTGTGTCTGCTGTAGCACGCTTCTTTGACTTGGAGCTGAGGTTCCACTGGACTTACAATTATGCACATTTCAGTGGATTCGTTGAAAGCCTTAGGAAGCTTCTGTGAGCTGGTAAATTCTATATTTAGATTAAATCCAATCGGACTGCAGTACATAAGGTTTTTCTAAGTGATGGTTTTTCAAGATCTTCTTGTTGCTCCTGAGCTACAACCACAGGAAAGTCACTGTAATATAAAATTTTGAACCAGCTTTGTTACCTGGGGTTTGATTTGCTCCAGAAAAGAAAGATTTTTGTTTACCAGATAGTCAGAAATAAGTGGAAAATGCAGATATTTCTGTTATACAATGTAACACACGCTCATTGCTTTTACATGAAAGGAACTCCGATCATGCTTATGAGTGTAGTGGACCCCTTCCATAGGTCACTAAGACTATGATCCTGCATTGATGTCAGTGTATGTCAGGATGCAGGTGTTGGGTTTTCCCTGGTTTTAAATGGCTGCAGTTGAACTGTTGATTTTCTTCCTAACCTCGTGCTGTCCTAACTAGCACGCATTTGAATAAATGACACCGTTTAACCTGAAGATAATTGGTCACATTTGAGAGCAGTTTCTGTTGAACATGACATCATTTGTAGCACCTTTTTGTCCTTTTGAACTTGATGCCAGTTTGTGTTGGCCTACAAACTAAAGACTTGCAGAACTAACTTGGACATGATTTGTCAGACCAAACACAGGCTCCCCCGAACAGCAGCTACATCTGAAACTGCTTTAAAACCTGCCCAAGACAAGTGTGTGAGAGGACTGAAACATCAGGGTGGTGGTGGTAATGCTGTAGGACCAGAGCACCCTGTGATTTGGGGTTTAGAGCTTTAAACCTACATGTATGCAAAATCTAAAAATGTGAAAGGCCATTTTTAACAAGATCAATTTTAATACTAAAAGTCAAATTTCCAAGCTGTGAAAATGAAGATAAATTATATTGATATTATGCATTCTACTTTTACTTTGATAAACAAACCATTGATTCAACAGGGTATTGATCCCAACAACAGGTTTTGATGCTTTTCTTTGACACACTTGAGAGCAACTTTTTGATGTTTGGCCTGTTGATGGTTCCTGCATGTATACTGACAGCCTGCTACTAGCCTAGCCTGGCGTGACCCTCTGCATTAGGGAACTTAAGCTGAAACTTGAACTTAATTATATCTTAAAGCCTATTATCGAAGCTAAAATCAGTTTTCTGAGCTTAACTTTGTAGCTACAACTACAGTAAAAGTAAAAACTGACTTAAAAATGAAACAAAGGCTATCATTTGTTTTTTCTAACAAATGTAAAAATATTTTCTGCACATTTAATATGGGACATGTGAGGCATTTTAAGGCCTTACATGGTTTTACTTTAAAACTGCTTGATACTCTGTAATAACCCTTTAATCAGTGTCTATGGGTGTGAATTCTGTGTGTTTGAAAGCTGTGTCTTATTCTGCAACAGTTTGCTGTTTGATGTCTTGCTTTCTTAAGGAGTGTTTATTTTTTTTCAATTGAAGTCAGCTGACTGTAACTTGTGGTAATTTGGTCATTTATTTTCCTCCTTCCCTTCATCCCCTTCTCATTTCCTGTGTCCCACTGCCTCCTCTTCTCTCGCTCTGTCTCTCTCTGCAGATGATGAGGATCGACCCGATCAGTAGACCAATCCCTGTGCAGATACCTAACCTCTCCCCTCAGCCACTCCCTGTCTCTCAGCCTCAGACTCCACCGTCCCGGACCAGCTTCACCGATGACCTCGTCCCATCCGAGGATTCCTCCCCATCGCCACCGTCACCTCCTGCTCCACCCTCGACAGCAAACGTGGCCCATCAGCCAGCACCTGCCTCCTACATTAAGTACAGCACTCTGGCTCGCCTGCAGAGCCAGACCCAGTCCAGAACGCAGCAGGCGGTTGTCCCCCCACCCCCACTTCCCAACTACAACACTCTTCCAGCTGCCTACAGCACCTCCCCTCAACTACCACCATCTCCTCCCCCTCCTCCACCACCCACAGCACCAGCTCCTGGCTCAGCCATGGCAGCTTTGAAATTTGGACCTCCAAGCCCCTCTGCTCTTCCACCACCACCCCCACTGGAGGAGGAGGTGGTACAGGAACCCTCATACCTCCCACCTCCTCCTCCTCCTGAGAGCCTGGAACCCAATGGGTTGCCACCTCCACCACCTCCAGAGCCCACCCCCAACTCGTGCCCTCAACTCTCTAACACCGGCCTCCAGCAGTTTCTGGCACAGAAGTTTCCCAATATGGTGTATGACTTCACCCCAGCAGTAGCTGAGGATAACTCTCCCCCACCTCCACCACCTGCTGAGCTTTCGCCTCCAGCCTCCCTTCAATTTCTTCGGCCTCTCTCCCCTAACGCACCACCTCCTGCCCCTCCCAAAACCTTCACTGGGGGATTTCCCCCTCAAACTGCTCCTAAACCCTCAGGTCCCTCTTCCCTTCCCATCGCGCTCTCACCTGTCTCTCCAACACAGCCACAAGTTGGACACGGGTCATTTAAAAAGCAGCAGAGTTTCTCAACAGGACACTCGCCAAATCAGCCACCTCCCACGCTGCCAAAGCAGCACAGCCTGTCCTCCAAAAACCTCGCCATCTCTCCTTCTTCCACCTCCTCTTCCGTCTCCATTGCAGCCGCTACCTCCTCTTTGGTCAAACAGATTGTTAATCAGTTCCCAGGAAACTCTGTCCCTAACTCCAACACGGAGGGATCAAAGGTTGCTGCTCCACAGTCACCGCCAGCAGTTAAGGCCAAACCAAAGTGGCAACCCGGAGGTGTTGTGGCTCCACAGTCCCCAGAGTTCCCCCCACCTCCTCCTGATGGCTCCTTAGGAGAGTTCCCTCCTCCTCCCTCCTCTTCATCATCCAGCAAGACGGTTTCCCCCATAAAGAAATCGCCTTCCACCTCATCCACAGGATCCTCCAAACGGGGGCCTCCGCCTGCCCCACAGAGAGCCTCCTCTATCCGGTCTAGTTCATCAGAAGAGACTCAGGAGGAAAGGTCCAAGACAGTGGAGAGCCTGGTCAGCAAATTTGGCCAAGCTCCTCAAATGGGCACCTCATCAAGCTCCTCGTCAGCAACAGGATCACCTTCTAAAGACTCTTCCTCACTTCCTGCTCCACTACCCAAACCAGGGAAGCTGAATTTGGCAAACCTGCCGCTGGCGCTTCAGGGGCTGCAGACGGGACAGCACCACCAGCCCGCTGACTTTCCATGCCCTCTGCCCCCACCTCCCCCTTCCCAGTTTCCTCACCTTGATTCATCCCCAGACTACTTCCCACCTCCCCCCAGTGACTCTGAGCTGTTCCCTCCTCCTCCCCCCCCAGCAGATTTCCATCAGCCCCCAAAAGTGGCAGTGGTGAACCCCCAACCTCAGATGCAGTCACACCAACAGCCGGCAACGTCCTCCTTATCCTCGTCATCATGGAAACAAGGATCGCTGAAAAAGGGGGCAGTCGCTCCTCCAACACTGAACCGGCGGACCAGCAACTCGGCTCAGTATGATCAGACAACTTCAATGCCACTGTCACCACCACCTCTCTCACAGACCCCACCCCCATCACTGTCTTCTTACTCCTCCTCACCTGTCCCCCCTACCTCCCCCAAATCAGTTGCTCCAGGCTCCTTGGCACTAAAATCTCACTTCCTTGAAGACCTCAACCGCACCCTTAAGAGGAAGTCTGTGTCCCGCCATGGGTCACTTACCTCCTCTCACCTCATCTCCTCCTCCAAGATGGAGCCTGTGGGCACCATGGACGACATGGCACTCCTTCCACCTCCTCCACCTGAGCTCCTGCAGCAACAGCAGCAGCAGGGAGTCCGAGGACACTCTCAGACTTTGTCTCGCCACCACACACGCTCCCAATCTGCCAAACATGCCAACATCTCAGGCTATGCAACGCTGCGGCGAGGCCCGCCTCCTGCTCCGCCAAAACGGGACCAAAGCACCAAACTGACAAGTGATTGGTAGGGAAGAAGGACACTGTGGGTGGAGCTTAAAGAAGTGAACTGACCAATTAGGTCTCATTGTTCCTGAAGAGAAAAAATAATCAATGTCTCTCTTGACTCGTCTGTCTCTCCTCATCCTAAACCATCCACTCTTGGACTCTGAGAAGTAGCAAGTGTCCTACTATTAATTTCAGAATCTGATTGTTAATATTAACCTCATTACTCCTATCATTAACAATACATGTTTAATCCAATAACATAAGTATAAAATATGTACATATATCTGTATACGAGCAAGCCAGAAAAGTCATCTATCGAGCTTTTTTCACGTCTGTGCAGCTTTGCGTTGAAACCTAACAAGAGACAAAGACTTTAGTGGCAACAGAGACCTTTTGCTGCAAAACGACAGGTACTGCATGGAGCCGAGGCAGTGGAAGTAATGTTAAGGGAAGGAGGGAACAATGGAAGGACAGCACAATGGGATGATGTGTGTGGTATGTTGTGAACTGTGGGAAGAGGGTGGTGGAGACGAAGAGCCCTTAGAGGGAGGTTTGCCATTTATTTTCCAACTGTTTTTGTGTGTTTTTATATAAGATTATTTAATACTGGAAAGATATTGTTATAATTATTTTAAGATTTTAAGACATGTCCGAAGCGAATGAGTTTGACTGGAGATGGGTTTGCCTTCTCAAAAGACCTGGGCTGCAACAACTAGCATACGGCTTATTTCACTGGGTTTATATGAGTCATTTCTAAACTTTTTTCTTAAATTAATCTCTTAACACCCATCAAATCACTACCAAATCATTTAAGATTAGATTGCATTTTAGCCACTTGTTAAACAAGCCTTGTCCCTTTTCTCTGAACAAATGAGAATTCCATGTAAAGGAGTAGATGTGAGGTTAATCTTAAGCATTCATTGGTGACCTGGTGCATGTTGAGAGATTAAGAGCTTCTGGGCTTCTGGGTTGGTGATGACCACGAGGTAAAAACCAGGTGGTTAAATCTATGCTTACTGAACAAATTTTGCACGTCAGACATTCAGCCAGGAGTGCTGGTCACAGATTACAAGCAAATTAGGAATCAAATTACATCACATAGAAGTATATTTGCACCAGTTGCTTTCTTGTCTTCCGTCTCTAAGTTAGATGTCTTGGAGACCATCAGGATCTGTGGTGGTATCATTACTGTTATTATAATGAGTCAGGTTTAATTCTCTGAACTCAGCTTTAGTCAAAAAAATGTCCTCATATTTTAATGTCAGACTTGATCACTGCATTGTTCAAACAGAAACTGTCATTAGCTTATTCAGTTCACAGGTGAGTGGTGGCTACTAGTCGTGGGTGGTATTGCATTTTTTTTGCATACCAGCTCACGTTCTCTCTGTATTTCACCCGACCAGTTGCAGCAGATAGCTAACCCTGTAGTCTCTTCCAGTTCCTCCTCTCCACCTTCAGTACTTTAGGGGAAAAAAGCAGACTCTCTTCTGTTAAAGTGATGAGGTCATGAATAATAATGCACTACATGAAAAAGCCAGTGGTGGAACCACAGACATTATAAAAGACAAATGTAGCTTCTGGGTATAAAAAGTGAAGCCAGCGTGGCAGTACCTTATATCTGTATTAGTTTTAGTAGCCACCAAATGGCAATAACTATGGTTGCAAAAAGACTTCTGGCCCTGTAGAAGTCTATGGCAAACCAGCTTTCTGACTTCACCTCTAAAATTCTCCTGTACAGTTTATGATTTCAGTTATTTTGGGTCCAATTGAATGAGCAACTCCATTTTATAAATCTTGGTCATATTACATTTACTTGGTATAACCGTAATTGTCATTAGCCAAAGACCATGCTGACCCCCCTCATCAAAACATCAAGATGGCAACAGCTAAAATGCTAATGTGGAGGTTTCAGAATGGGCGAGGAGAAACCAGTGGGTAACACCGTAGTGGTTCTGTTCATCTTTTATACTGTCCATAGGTGGAACATTCAGCTGAGCAGGTAACGGCAGGTAAACAAAGTGTGACTAGTGTCACTGATAAAGGCGAGTCCGCTAACATGGACACTGTGCACTGTGAAGCTGTAATACGTTGTGGCTAAAGAGGCTAACACTGACTCACTGGGTTCTTCCAGCAGTAATGTGGCGGAAGCTAAAAGAAAAAAAATATTTTAATTCAGATTTAGATTAATGCAGTAGACTCAAAGTAAGAAAACACAGAGTATAGCTAATGTTTGTAGTGCTAGCACTAGCAGCCATCTATGCTTCATTATGTAAGCTATGTCAGCTCTTTGAAAGAGCTGTTCCTTTTCTGGGTCAAGACTGAGTGGAATTTACAAGATGCCATCTTTACTTTGCAAGCTGGGGTGGAGGTGCAAAAATAAATTTTCATTTACAGAAAACAACAAACACTGAAAAACACAACATAGAGCATAAAATACTGCCCAAGCCCAATAGCACACCAGGAAAACAAGACTGTTAGTTTGCTAGTTAAATCAGTCATGCGTTTGTTATTTTAATGACTAGTCAGTCAGTTTGTTAGTTATTGAGGGCATGTATCCACTCTGTAGTAATCCTGAAGGATATGCTGGGAACAAGTGCCTGAAAAGCAGTGTGCTCAAACTGTTAAAACATGTGTGCTTAAATCACACCCTGATACTCTGAAGCCTGGAGCTTTATGATCTGTGACACATTCACTACCATATTTGTATGATAATGTAACCAGAAAAGACTAATTGGAAAAACCCAAGGAAAAGCTGATATGACCAACCAACCAAAAAAAAAAAAAGCATGACTAAGAGTAACACAGCTCTTTGTTGGCCTTAATTTCCCATCATTGGAACATGATTTTTAAAATGCTGACCACCTCTAGGACAGGCTCAGGTGAAATGAACTCTTAGAACCATTATATGCACAATTTCACTTTTTTATTTGCTTTTGCACCCCCTAGTGGTAACTAAAAAAGAGTAGATGGGGCTCCAGTCGACAACAACACTGTTCACACTAAGCTATTAAAATGTTTGGTTAAAATAATGATTTTGTCATGTTGTGCTCTAGAAAGTTATGATGGATATTTTTCAGTATTTTCAGAGCCTGACATGAGGAAAGGGCGCACTGTAAAAAATACTTACCTGGTGCTGGAAGGCATTTTTAAGCACTCTAAGAGCAGTGGCATATAAAGAAAGAATGGATACAACTCATGTCACTCTGTCAGTTGGCTATCTTAGTTAGGTTGTGTAAGTCAGTACATAAAGTCACACATTAATGATTCTGTGTTTTAGCAACGTCTTCTGATTCTACTTAGAGGCTACATGAGCTTAGAGTAGCCAGCAGGATAATCCCAGCCAGTCAGGTAGTTAGTCTACTGCTCCATCCTTCCACACTTATACTTACTGAAACATGGTCTGTCATTTTTGATAAAGGTTTTCTAAATCCATTTTCTGACCATCCTTTTTATATGTATTTTATGTGCAGCTCAAGCTCACTCTGTTTCTACCTTCCTGTTTTTATCACACCTGATGAAAATTCTCTGCATGACATCACCGCCAGTGCAGCAGCACAGATGCCAAAAATGTAATATTAATGCCCCCATTTGGCAATCATCTCTGCTTTAAAGTTTGTTTGTTTATTTGTTTACCCAGTGTGTATTTATGGTTAAAAATGGTTTCTGTTCATTTTAACATTAAAAGCATCTGTTCTGTGATATTGCTGAAGGCATTGGAGGGATTCACCTGAGAGAAGTACTTGCCATGCCCACTGCCATGCAGGAAAGTACTCACTCGAGCCATGTCATGGTGTATTTCAGTGACACTCAAGATACAGTTTGAAACTGATCAATGTCTTGAAAATGTCTTGCTCAAGGACACCCAGCAGAGCACATGGCTGTTTGGTGTCACAACTGCTGTTGCATTTAAAATAAAGAAGAAATGCTCAAACCTGTGCACGTTTGAAAGTGTTTTACACAGGTGTGGAACCTGTGCGAGTGGGTGGAGGATGCCTGTGGGGGTCCGATGCAACAAAATGCACATTTACTTGGTTTTGAATTAAGTATGTGTTTTTTCTTTTTACATTGTAGTCATTGTAGACCAGTGTTAATTTCGTTGATGAAATATTTTCTTCGTCAACGAATCTTTTTTCCTTGACGAAAATGAGACGATAACAATCCACAAACTACAGGAAATGACGAGAACAAGACGATAATAATTGACATTTTTCGTTCACGAACAAAAATGAGACAAAAATACTTGGCAAGGACGACATCCAATCAGAACTAATTTAATTTTGTGAAAGGGCGGGACAAGTTGGGAAAACATCCAATCAACGCACACTTGCACAAATTTAATCCAAACGTGGAAGACAGGGCGGGATCCACGCTTACACATAATTCTCAGATACAATCGGAGGAGCCGTTTGGGACGCACACAGGTGGGCGATACCGGGAATTTTGGTATCGATCCGATACCAAGTAAATATAGGGCCAGTATCGCTGATATCGATACCGCTACCAATACCTTTTCATATTTAAGCTTCATAGATCTAAAGGATCCAAAAGACCTACTATAGAATTTTGCCAAACATTATATGTGACAGCTGAATACTTTATTATCACAATCAACATTTTTGTTTAGAAAGATTAGTAACAAAACAAAGTTTCCCTTAACATTAGGGAAAAAAAAATTTTAAAGTATTTTTTTGGCCTTTTCATGGCTTTATTGATAGATGTGTAAGTGAAGGCAGACAAGAAAGTGGGAGGAGAGAAACGGGGACGACGCGGGAAAGGGCGACTGGTTGGGAATCGAACCTGCACCGCCACGTGGCATATATGGTCACCTGCTCACACCCTGAGCCACCCTGGCGCCCCAAAGAAATATTTTTTTTAAGGTAAAAAAGGAGAAACCACAATACAAAAATAAAATAAATATTCTCCCCTCACTAGACATCTTTTCTAGTTCTTTCGTTGTTTATTCAAATAGAATTGTTCTTAGGAAAAACAATAAAAAATTGAATATTCTTCTTTTCAATGCTATTCTGTTTGTTTTTTCTTAAATAAAGAGAGTAACAATATCACTCAACACAAATGAAAACAAAATCTTCTGAGGTAGTGGGCTGACAACCCACAATACAACAAAATTAACACACCACAACAAATACTATAAATGGTTTCAAACTTATTCTGTTTTTCAAGTCGAACAATAAAATAATACAACAAATAAGGAATTTCTTCCCTTCAGGGCACTTCTCTGTGTTTTTTTTTTTTTTTTAATAAAGAGTGTAAAAAATATAACTTAAAGTGTCCCAAAAGATCCCAAAAGCCCTTATCTTGCACAACAAAGAGAGGATGCAGGTCCTTCACTATCATTCCTGCCAGGCTCCTCGTGATCTCCTCAGCTCTTGGGAAATCGTCAAAGGGAAATAATAATATAGTAAGTCTTTAACCTGTATGTGATCATTCTGTATTTATTTCACACGCAACACAAAAGGGTACTTGTATGCAATCAAGCCTGAGCTGTATCATATTTAGTATATTTGTTTCAATTTCCAAAAATCCTTAATCTAATGTTTTTGGGGGGGTTTTTAAAACTCTGTTATGTTTAATGTCTCTATAAATTTCATACATGCTGTTTAAAGTCTCTATAAATTTCATACATGTATGACTGTATAAAGCCGAACTCTCTTTTCTACCTGGATATTCTCTGCTGCTACACTGAAATGCCTCTGCCAGTGACTTCTGTCTCTGGGTCGTGGTGGGACTGTCGGGGCCAGGGAATGGGGGTGGATCTCCTGTTTCCAAAATACTGAAATGACCAAATATGATTTTTTTTAAAAATTGCTTATAATTGCTCACTCTTACCTATAAAGGTGAGCCCATGTGATCCAGTTTCAACTGTAAAAATGTTTGAACAACTCCGCACAGAGTGAGGCATCTCTGTCATGTTAAGTCTGCCGATTTTGCCACATCCAATATGGAGGTGACTTCGACGTACGCTTCAGCACTCAGTGCTGGGTCTATGTATATACGTGTGTGGTTTGGGAGCCGTAAGAGCCGAACTTCCTATCATTATGGACACATTTTGCTTTTGACGTTGAAAAAAATAAAAAGATGTGTAACCATGTGGGGCGACGATGTTACGATGATTTGTGAAAAACGGCAGAAAAAAGTTACATTTTTGTCAAAAGACTAAATCAAAATGAACACTGTTGCAGACCCCCTGATGCATGATATTGAAGCTCCAGACAGCTTCACAAAATGAGTCAAATAAAAGTGGTTGACAAATAAAGCTGCAACATAAAGCTTAAAAACTGCAGTTCTCCTACAGGCCACCTGAGGCAGGTGCAGAAAACAAGTCAATTACAAATGAATCACACAAAGGTTGAAATTTAAATGTGTACAACACTACAAGCTGTTTTTGAAAAATACAAAAATGAACACCCACTGCAGCTCAGGCAGAACAGATTGTTAATCACAGTAAACAAGCAAGCATCTTCTGATCAAGGGAAGAGAAAATATCCGTTTTCAGTTTTTTTATTGACTTCTTCATAGGAGGCGGAACACTGCAGCAAACATTACAGAAAAAAACATTTCATCTAAGTGTGTTATGATGAAGAGCCATTTAAGTGCTGTAAATGCTGCATGCATAAATCATTACTTGAGACATAAAAGATTGATGTAGCTTTCAGGTCTGAAAATGGAAGCCAATTCAGAAGTATCTAAACTTAAGGTGAGCAGGAGGATACTGATCTGGCTGCAAAAAGACTTCCACTTGCATAAAGGTCTGAGAAAATATCCCTTATCTGCTTTTCTCTGTGACCTCAGGCGGTGTCTTTATGGTTTCAGTTGCTAGAGTCCAGTATTATCACATTAATTATGTTGTTCATTTTATAAATGATGGTCTTACTAAAGTTAAAAAGGATGATTAAATTGGGGTGCTCACTGGCTAATGACCTTTGAGGAATACAGCGCTTATTGGCTTCAATCATCATCCCCGGTTTCACAACACCAAGATGGTGGTGGTGAAAGCGAGGCTTCACAGTAGGCCCTCACTAGTTTATGGGCAATATCACAGTGGCTGTGGTTGAGACTGTAAGTCCTATAAGAGCTGGTCAGATGTTAGAAGTTTCCACAGGCCGATCTCAGTGCCAGTGAACAGCTGAGGCTCTGGGTCTTGTTCAATTTCTCTTCATCGCGTGGCTTAACAGAATGAGGTCAGAATCTGGGATCCTGCCGGTCCACGCAAGAATGAAAACACACAGAGAAAAGACATTGTGATTGTTAATCAAGTCTGTTCATCCTACTTCTCGGTGCAGGCATCTGCTCTGTAGATTCTGCATAGTTGTTAACGTTTAGGCTACACTGGCTTGTGTTCACAATGAAATAGAATTTGGAGCTTCAGCAGCTGGAAATCTAAAAAAACCTAAAAACCTAAAAACCCAACACCTCTGTGTGTGTGTGTGTGTGTGTGTGTGTGTGTGTGTGTGTGTGTGTGTGTGCATGAGCATGACAGAGACTTTTTATGAATTCACCCATGATTAAACAGTTGTGTGTTAGTTCTTGTGGTGTTTCCATTCTGTTGTGTAACAGTTACCAATACGTTGATCCACTGAGATTCACTGTAGATGTAAAGAGCTTTTCTGTCCGTGCGCAGCACCATCACATTCTCCATGCGCAGCCTTCGCATCACTTTCTCTCCATCTGCAACAAAGATCTGGAGATTGACAAAAATTATCCTGTTTTCAACAGTGAACATGTAAAAGTTGGCACTGAATAATACAGAGCAAACAAATGATAGCTTCTGGAGCTGAAAAAATTGAAGAAAAAATGACTTGAGGCTAGCTCCAAAGGTAAGTCAGTCTTCATGGATCACCAGAGCCATCCATTCTCTTCCACTTGTCCTGCTCAGGGTCATGGTGGGCTGGAGCCTGTCCCAGCTTTA
Organism: Apistogramma diplotaenia; assembly: GCA_015052665.1. Lineage (NCBI taxonomy): Eukaryota > Metazoa > Chordata > Actinopteri > Cichliformes > Cichlidae > Apistogramma > Apistogramma diplotaenia. Next base: position 1,110 of record VOQJ01047224.1, on the reverse strand, counting down.
AGGGATTAAAATGCTGATTGACAGCTATCACAATGCTCACTTGGTGTCGGCAGTCATTGGGGTATTGTGTCACTTCCTCTTCCTGTTACAGAGCTCAGTAGTGTTTTGTGGAGCAGTCACCCCTGTTAATTGTCTTCCAGGGACCAGAGCGGGTGAGACGGAAGGAAATTTGTAAACGCTGGCTAAGGAAAAACGTAGATTTTGTAAAATTATTGATGTTGGCAGTGATGACAACTGGAAGCCAGTAGAAGGATTTATAAGAAACCATTATATAAATTTTCATTGCTGTGCTGTCTTTAAGACATAAAGGCCCAGATAAAACTAAAGTTATTGTATTCACTCCCACCAATCTTAGAAACATGTAGGACTGCTTTATTGTATTTGCACAATATCGTCACCTCAAGGCTCTTTTTATTATAAGGCAAAGACCTTACAATAATTACAGAGTAAATCCAACAATCAAAACGACCCCCTATGAGCAAGAACTTGGCGACAGTGGAAAGGAAAAACTCCCTTTTAAGGGGAAGAAACTTCCAGCAGAACCAGGCTCAGGGAGGGGCAGTCATCTGCTGTGACCGGTTGGGGCTGAGGAGAGAGAGACAGGACAAAAGACATGCTGTGGAAGAGAGAGAGAGGGATTAATAATGAAAAAATGCACAATAGGGTATAAACAGTAAAAAGAGGTGAATGAAAAGAAACATTGGCACATGGGAACCCCCAGCAGCCTAGGCCTATAGCAGCATAACTAAGGGATGATTCAGGGTCACCTGATCCAGCCCTGACTATAAACTTTATCAAAAAGGAAAGTTTTAAGCCTAATCTTAAAAATAGAGAGGGTGTCTGTCTCCTGAATCCAAACTGGGAGCTGGTTCCACAGAAGAGGGGCCTGAAAGCTGAAGGCTCTGCCTCCCATTCTACTCTTAAGTATCTTAGCAACCACAAGTAAACCAGCAGTCTGAGAGCGAAGTGCTCTACTGGGGTAATATGGCACTATGAGGTCTTTAAGATAAGATGGGGCCTGATTATTCAAGACCTTGTACGCGAGGAGAAGAATTTTAAATTCTATTCTAGATTTAACAGGGAGCCAATGAAGAGAAGCCAATATGGGAG
>VOQJ01047223.1:0-10094 GCA_015052665.1 Apistogramma diplotaenia | reverse complement strand
GCGCTTTGAGTTCTCTGGTAGAGAAATGAAGCGCTATATAAGACTAACGCATTATTATTATTAACACAACAAGGACGGAACAGAAAGTGCAGGGTTTTTTTTTTTTAGAAAAACACTGAGAATCGTGACGGTGTCTGTCTCCTTAGTAAAAAAAACCCCAAAAAAACAGCTAGCACCGATAAATTGGTGCAGCTCCATTGAGTTGATATTTAGCATGTCTAGCGGTACATTTACTTAACTGTCACATGGTGTCACTAACATTTGGTCAAAATTAAACACACATACATAACTACTAATGTACTTACCTGTGTTTTCTCTTGTATGGAAAGACGTTGTAGCTTACTGTTCGGTATTCAAAGTAGATAATGCCGCCGAAAGATAACCGCTGTCTATTTGGCGCATGTGCATTCAGAGCACGTCGTAACTGAAACACAACCGACTTAAACACGCACGCTACGTAAAATGCGAACCGTGAAGACTCAATCACAAATTAACACCGCGAGAGTTAGTGAGGTTAATGCAAACTCTTCACCAACACTGCAGCAATAACTGACACCAATAGGAGTCACTGTTCCAACACGGGAAGTGTGTCTAATTACTAAATGAACTCCACAGTGTACAAAAACAACTCTGCATACTCAAACTCTGAAAAAGTAACACTTTCGCATTTGCTGTGTATATTCAATTAATTTGATTCAGCTAAGCATAACGTCTTTGTGGTAAATTTTAGCCTCAAAATCCTATATAGTATGTTGGTTGTCATCTTTTGTTTCCAGTCACTGGCTGATAGAAGAAGTCTCACCAGGATGATTACCGTCTTCAGTGTGTCTCTCACCATGTATCATCATGTGAACACTGCCAGTCATTTGGCAGCTGAGTAACTGTAGCAGCCATTGATCTGTTGCGTGTGTGTGTGTGTGTGTGTGTGTGTGTGTGTGTGTGTGTGTGTGTGTGTGTGTGTGTGTGTGTGTGTGTGTGTGTGTGTGTGTGTGCATGTTTGCAACTGTACATGTGTGTAGGCAATCCTATGTCATTATGTGTGTCTGCATGGTTGTCGCTATGGGTTGGATGCTGAAATTTTGCTCCAGCGAATGAGGGACTATTCCTGGCTGTCATGTGACTGTATGATGTCAGGGAGAGGGAGAGAGAGAGAGAACAGAGGTAGAGAGAGAGCAAGGTGAAATTTAGCCCCACAGCTGATCAGCGCAGTGCTCAGAGAGAAGCTGAGACGACTAGATACATACACACATGCACACACTTCTTTTGCTTCATCTATACGCACATGCACTGTGCATACACACATGCACTTTAAGCACATCAAAGAACAAACTGGGAGGCATCACTTTAAAAAAGAAAGGATGCATTACTTCTTCTGCTGTCTAAGCTCCTGATACTTTGGATACCGAGGACAGAAAAGAAACTGAGAAAGAAGAAAAATAACTCCAGGAAAGGACAAGAGTTATCAACAGAGAATCAGAGACAAGTGACAAAGCTAGAAAAAGCCTGTCTGGCTCGCCCTGGCAACAGTCTGGCATTATTAGTGGCAACAGCGGGTTTGGACAACCATTCAGTGGGCATCAACAGCAGCAGCAGCAGCATCAACAACACAAACCTTCTAGCACTCTCTCTGGTGTCAGCGTCCCTGTGGTCTTGGTCTCCTCTCCACTGTCTCCCTTCAGTCCAGCCTCTCCACACCACAGTGACTGGTACTGCCAAGGCCAGATGGCACTGGGGGGGCAGATTGCCGCTGCAGCACAGGCGGGGTCCAGAATAACTTTGACGGAAGACCAGGTGAAATTAGAAAGGCAAGGCAGGATTGAGGGTACATCATCTAGAATGATGGCAGAGGCGCCAGGTGCCCCAAGCTTCAACATGCCAGCACAGAAGACTGATGATAAAGGATTCAGAGGGGGGAGAATGAGGGAAGGTGGACTTGAGGGGAGGGTGGGAGAGGCAGGAGGGTCATTAGGAAGTGCAGGACAAAGTCCCAACAGTCCCCTGTCTTCCCACACCTCCTTATCCTCTTCATCTCTCTCACCTTCTATCTCACCTGGAGCATCCATTCCAAATTCAGTGTTAGATGCTAAACCTATATTCAATCCCAGTATTGGACAAAGTAATCTGCAACCGAAAAATTCAGGCAACAAGGATGTTTGGGCAGTCCAAGGACAGGACTCATGTTCTTCTCCAAAACGGATTTGCGGCCAAGGGGAGAGAAGCACACTGTGCCCTTCTGTCACTGGAAGTACCAATTTAACTCTTGGAAATGAAGATGCTGAGATGAACTCAGCTGGAATTCACAGAGAAAATTCTGCTGCTAGTATAACTGGAAACCAAATTCTCAAGCCATATTTAGAAAAGCAAAGTGTTTATACACAACTTAAGGTGAATGCTGCTCCAAATGCTGACTTAACTGGGAGCAGATTTGGTTACACTGCCAAGCATACAGGAGACCCACCTGCAGCCTCAGCTACCACTGATGTTGGAGAGAGTGGAATGGAAAGAGAACACGTAAGCCATACTGACAAGAGTATCTCAGGATCATATACTTTACTGAGTAGCGCTGAAAAAGAGTGCGAGGCTGTAAGTCCCAGAATGTGCCAGAATTTAAATTGCACTGAGCATGTCGGAGTGGGATCATCTCGGCCATTTAACAGAGAAACGAAAACAAACCATAGTAATGAGGGACCACAGCGGGCTGCAGTGAGACGCGCAATGTCTGACTGTTCACATCTGTCTGTTCCCATGGTAATGGCAGGAACATACCCCACCAGTACAGGAGGCTTGCCAATGATGACACCCAATGTGCTGAATTTCACCCTAACAGGGACAGCATGCCCGACCAGGGTGCCCTACCCGCACACTGCTGTCCGACGCTCGCTTACGGTCACGGATGGCACCGAAGCTGCTGCTGCAATGGCGACAATGATGGCTTCCCCATTAATAACTTCCCCGGTTTTGCCATCTTCCCCACCCCCTAAGAGGCATCAAGGGAGTTGTGAAAGCAATTTTTTAATTCCTGTCCCACCCCCTGTTGGAATGTCGGCTAACACTTCTCAAGATAGTAAACTAAACACAGCGGGTAAGACTTCTGGTTTTGTTTATGTGTGTGCATCCAGGGGCATGGATAGGAAAACAAATGAAAAGTTGTAGTCACTGGAGTCTCTGACTGTGTGTCAACCAATCAGAACATTGTCATGTTTTATTACTTAATTAAATAATCTTTAAATTCTTACTTAAAAAAAAAAGTACTTTTTTTAATGACTGTTTTTACTCGTAGTGTCTGTGCCTCAACTGCACTTTACTGCACTTTAAAACGGTTTGCAAACACCAATAAATAAAAAATAGAATTCTTTACTAATGCCATTTTGGCAAAATTTGTGTGAGACAGTGAGATTTGATGACGCTGTACAAATAGAAATGTGCACAGAGCAAAGACTACCACAGCTATCAAAGTAGTGAAAATAAATGCAAATGAGCTTAAATTCAAGCTGTGGCGCATAAAACTAGCAAGTCACACAACAGCCACTACTATGTGCCACCATCACTGGTTTTTGAAGTCGTGTCTTCAAGCCTCACCATTACGACCATTACATTAAAGCCAGATGTCACAAGTGTGAGGTGGAGCTCACTGTGAGACCTAGAGACTAGCATGCACATCCTCTTCTATCCTCCTTTCTGACTTGATTGTTGTTGATAAGTTGATGTCATATTCAGTATGACTTGAAACTAGTGACTAAGCCCATAAACTGATCAGAAAGGTGTTTACTGAGGCCTCAGTCTGCTAGACAAAAGTGTCTTTGTAGCAAGCAAAGTCTCCTCCTGATGGCCACTAAAAGGAAACTTCTGCATTGGCTTTGTTTTTCACATCTTCCCTACTGTGTATTTGAATTCTTGGAAAAACTTGGAAAAACCAATGCATGACCTTAGTAGCTACGCCTACTGCTTTCATCAAAGTGTGAGGCAGACTTTTCAGACTTGTAAGAGTAGCCTATGGTAACCAGTCATCATTTGTGTGGTCTGGACACATTATTACTGTAGTACTTAGTCACAATGTATATTTTGGGGTGCAAAAGCTTTGCCACAGTGGTTATATGTCTGTAGGCTTTTGTGGCTTACCAAAAGACAAATCAAACATCAAGACTTTAATTTTATCTTCCTTAAGGGGTTGTATGGCATTGGAACATCAGCATTATACATCTAAATTCACAAGTATCAGCTGTTCTTTCTTTGCTGTTCCTGCCTCTGCACTATATCTGGCCAAATATCATTAAAGTACAATTGCATTAGGCTAAATATAGCTTGTTTGCCATGCCTTCTTTTCCACTATTAGCCAAGAGTGAAAAGAGAGGCATTTTAGAATTTCAGTAAGAAGCTTCCACCCCACTTCAGTTTTCACAGGCACTTTTTCCAGTGTACATTTAGTGTCATTCTAATTTATCACAGCAGTTAATCAAGTTAATGAGCTGAGTTGAAAGGGGTGTATGGTGGTTGCACATGTCAATATGTGGAGTATTAGAGATTTATCTTACATTTATGTATCTGTATTAATCTCTGTGCACACATTAGAAGCCATTGCCAGTTGTAAATTGGCCTTTTGGTTACATTTTCTGTGTATGGATTTTCTTGCCATGCTCCAAGGACAGAAACTTGTCTATGGCACAGACTACAAAAGCAACGTCAAACCAAATCTCTGGACTTACAGATGAATACAAAGTATTACTGACTTGATTTTGGACTTGAGTAAAGCTGCATAGATAGTAAACACACTGAAAGTCTACAGTAACACAAAGACAAAGAATAAAGAAAAGAGAGCAGACAAGATAAACTTGGTGTTTAACCAGGTTATATGATTGCATGCAAATATGCAGCAGGCATCACAATATTGTTTTTGAAATGGAAGCATGTACCACAGCATGGCCAGTGTTGCAGTGAAAGCTGTCTGGACAATGGACGTTCTCCTCCAGGAGACCCACATTATTAAAAAAAAGGCTGGGTCTCATTTCATTAATATCGCCTCCTCTTATATGAGAGGCGTCACATCTTTGTAATGTTTCATCTCATTTGATGAATGTCTGATGCAGATCATGTGGTGGAATTCTTTGATGAGTAGCTTGGACATATTCAAAGGACATTTTCACAAGTTCAGACTGATGGTGGGGTAAACGAAAACATGTGAAGGGAACAGGCAGCCCAAGGCTTAGAACTGAAAAAGAATGCTGATGTGGGTTGTTTGCTTTTTTTAAAGCTGTGACAAAGTTGAAGAGGACCTGTTCTGCTCACTGTATCTTTATTTTAAGACTACTAGTACCTTTAGATAGATAGATAGATAGATAGATAGATAGATAGATAGATAGATAGATAGATAGATAGATAGATACCTTTATTATCCCACAAGGGGAAATTACAGTTTCAGAACACCCATCATAACACAAACAACAACAAACACAGGGGACAGATGTCTGTGGTCATGCTGCTGGGTTGGCCCAGCGCTACCGTTTAGCAATGAAAACAAAGGCAGATAACAGAAGGTTAAGTAGGTTTTAAAAAATCATCTCGTACTATGCTCATGTGACCATTTTATGAGGTTTAAAAAAAAAAACACCTCAGCAAAAGCAAACAGCACATATAAGCATGGGATAGGCAGGTTGGGGGGTTGGGCTAGGGGAAGGGGAGGGGAGGGGGGAAGGAGCCAGTGGAGGCGAGTTGGTCCAGGGATACTGTGTGTCTGCAGCTCCTGAGATGGAATGTTCAGTGTCCTTGATCACTACGGCAACCAGTTCACACAGGTCAAAACAAGACAGGGAGTCGCAGGGGAAGAGCGTCTGTTTGCATAACATCCAGGAGAAATTGAGATAACCAGTCTTCAAGGCTGGCACAGGGAGCCGAATATCAGATGATACAATTGTTTTGGATCAGGCTGCCTTTGTTTAATTTTCAGACAGACTTTGCTGGAAAGAAAGAAATTCTCAATGGCAAAAGAAAAGCCAAAACAGCCAAAATTCTCTGGGTCCATCCTCGCTGTGGGATTACTTTGCATGATTTATAGTTCAGAATAATCCTCATGTACCTTAGAATGGTCCTTGGTGCAGGCCCTTTGTTTACCTGAAGCCTACCTATTGGATTGGCTACACTCTCACAAGAAAATGTGATTAGCTTTTGTGCTTACAGTCAGAGAGTGGTGCCTGAGATGACCATTTTTGGGTATTTGCTGTCACTGACATCAGACAGATCAAAGAGTAGAAAAAGCTGTCTGAAACAGGGTTTTCTGCAATCTGAATCCTGCTCTCACTGGGATTACTTGTACTGACCTCATTATTTGAATCTGTGGCCATGTTTAATGTGGGTGTCCATTATTGTAAGTATATAGATGACGAAATGTAACAGCGGAATAGACCTACTTTGAGAAAAGTTATTATGTACCATTGATAACTGCATTTGTTCTCACTTTAAGGCCTCTGTGGGTTTAGATTCAGTACAAACTGCATGTTTCTGACTCTTCCATCCAGTCAGTTGGTTGTTTTGTTTTGCAGCCTGCAGTTGACAGAAAAGCTGGAACATTGATTGGACATTGACACTGACTGTACTCATTCAAATATAGAGCAGCTATTTCAAGCATTTCTTGTGTGTGTGTGTGTGTGTGTGTGTGTCAGCTTCCAGTGACGTGAATCCTAGAGATTCTAAAGGCACACACCCACACAGACCCACAACAGACAGCATGTCTGCAACTTAACGTGCTCAGCACAGGAGGCAATCACAGCTACACACTGCATATGCACAACAAAGTACACAACTGTGAAGGGAGGGACAGATGAGTGCAAGGCTCAAATGTTGAGCTAACAGGACCCAGGCAGATAACAACCGGACATCTCAAGCTTGAACTCTTAAACGAATTCAAATTGAGTTAATCCAAAGGAATGGAACTGGTATTTATATGCTTCGTCAAAAGCAAAAGAGCAGCTGGTTTATCTGCTTGCCGTGTAGCCGACTGAGCTTTTTTTTTATTGAAAGTTTGTACATGACAAGTAATAGTAACAGGAGTAGGTCACTTAGCAAGTTGGAGATGTTGTTTCTTCTCTCCCTGGAAATGGCCTCTTCTCTTCATATTTGGTAGACGGTCGGCACTTGCCACAGTGAAAAATGCTCTGCATTTCCTGCCTCATGTGTGATATTTTGCTAGTTGAACATTTTTTCCTTGAATGCTAAAAGTTATAAATACAAATGTTACAAAAGCTATTTTTGTAACAGTAATGCTAAAACCAATGAGGCACATTACACTGGATCACACACACATGCACTGACTCTTCACATCCACAGTGTTGTTTTTTAATTAGCAGGGTTAATGATGTGAACAGGCACATTTTAACCCAAACCATCAGCTTTTCCAAAGCCTAACAAAGTGGATTGAGCCCACATGTTACCACAAAGTGATTGAAAGGAGTGAAGAAGGATGCAGACCTCTGATTTATGCAGCCACCATTCTGTCTTTTAAACAGCGACTGCAAATGTCAGTTTTTACTTAAAAGGTTTTCTGATGCACTGCATGATATTTACAGAGTTTGTTAGACGTCACTTCCAGACAATCAAATCATTTACAAACCAATTATTAATCAATTTCTAAACATTCTTAAATATAATGTATATTGTTTGTTAAACAGTAAAATCACTGGAGCAGAATTAAATATTAATTTACCATTTATTTGCAGTACTCATTGTATAGTGATAGGCAATAGGTTTGCTGTTAGCATATAAATAAATATTATTATTATTATTATCATTAGGAGAAGTATTATTACTGGTCATATGTGAGGATGTTTGTTTAGTATAGAGACGATCAGGTGTCTGTGGATTTAGAGAAAACAGATAAGCCAAGAGAGTGAGGAAGTCATGTATATGAGGGTGGTGCAGGAGTAAGGCAGTGGTGAAGTGCGCAGTAGGAGTGAGAGATGGGTTCAAGGTGGGGGTGGTGTCTTGGAGCCTATTTTGTTTGCAGTGGTGATGGACAGGCTGACAGACGGGGTCAGGCAGGAGTGTCCCTGGACTATGATGCTCGTAAACGGCGTTCTGATATGCAGTGAGAGGAGGGAGCAGGCAGCCAGAGCCTGGAAAGTAGGAGGTATGCATTGGAGAGAAGAGGAATAAATGTTAGTAGAAGCTCTATGTCTGTGTACAGTCCTGCTTGAGTTTACACAGCAGTCGGCTATTGATCTCTCAATCACCTACAGACACTTACACGTGCAGCTGGCTGCCAGCAGCTGTGTTGTAGCATGGCACAGAGTCAGATCGAAGAGCCGAGTTGTTCGTGTTAGATGAGTCATATTCCTGGTGTGGCAGGCTGCAGTGACGCAACCATGGAGACTGAGTATTAAAATCACCAGTTTGTTATTCAAGGTATAAAATACAGACATCTCTCTACATGTGTTAATCATGTCCCATTTGAAGGAAATGTTTTTGTTTATTGCAAGTGGGATTCTTTGTTCTTTCTGTTGTTTATGACATTTTAGTCATTAAATTGAATGCTGTGATCTATGACCATATATATCACCACAGTGCGGTCTGAACAGCTGGCAAACATTAGCAATCTGAGATTATAAAATTATTTCTTTATCTACATACATATCACTGAGATGCAGCACAGCTCCTCTTTGCCACTGCTTTCCACACAACAGATTAGACACCCACAAAAACACAAATCTTTTTGGAAAATGTAGATAAGAAGATATATATTATTCCAACCAGATCATCACAGACACTAAGGAATACAGATGAAGCAACTCAAAGTTGCGCATCCCAGCCTACTGTCGGCCGGCTGGCGGAGGGCCGTCGTTCATCTGGAATTCCCACCTCCTTTTTCTGGGCATATCTACTTTCCACATAAACACACCCCTTTCTCTCAATTGCAGAGTGTCACCAAAAGATGGCGCTTTCTTCACAAAAACTTGTGAAGTCAGCGGCCACATTCATATGCCGTGTTGCGGTGTGGACGGTGCAGGTTTGAATTCCGGTCTGTTGCTATTTTGCCCGCATGTCCTTCCCCATATTTCCCCCCCTTTTTTGTCTCCATAAAAGGCCAAAAAAATCATTAAAAAATGACAATGGCAATGTGCGTCATACTCACAGATTTGGAACGCACAAAAACAGGCGCACCCCCAACTAGTAGTGACCGCTAAATTGGTTACGCTTTTGGCTTCAAAACATTTCAAAACATAAACCTTAGATTTTACGTATTTTTAAATATTATCTAACGCAGTAGGAAAAGCTAGATTTGTAAACTCAGGCATCAAAGGTATCGGGGAAGGAGTTTTGATAACGCATTTATTATTCCCTTTGCGTTAAGAGATGACTTGTTTTATATTAAAATACACCCGTCGCCACTAATTTGTATGCAAGTACAATCCCAGTCATTGATCACCAACAAACGGCTGTGCCTTCTCATACATTTCTATTAACAGTGCCGCTAATGTGCATCATACTCACACATTAGGAACACACAAAAACAGGCGTGGAAGTTAACTCATATAATTCACTCAGATCGTCTCTATCGGCTGATGTTTGGTTTATTTCAGTGTTTATTTGTTCCTGAGCAAATTGGCTTGGGTTAAGCTTCATAACTGGATAGTTGGATTTAACTTTAATTTAATTTAATAAGGATCGCGGATCGCCACCTTAACGTGGTGGAGGAGTTTGTGTGTCCCAGTGATCCCAGGAGCTATGTTGTCCGGGGGCTTGTCCCCCTGGTAGGGTCTCCCATGGCAAATTGGTCCTGGTGAGGGTCCAGACAAAGAGCGGTCCAGACGACCCCGATGAGTATAATATCAAGGGAACAGTTTACCCTGCCCGGGATAGGGTTACCGGGGCCCCACCCTGGAGCCAGGCCTGGGGAGGTTGCCCGATGGAGAGCGTCTGGTGGCCGAGCATTAGCCCATGGTGCTCGGCCGGGCGCAGCCCGAAGAGGCGACGTGGGCCCGCCCTCCTGTAGGCCCACCACCCGCAGGAGGTATCATAGGGGTCGGGTGCAGTGTGTGTCGGGCGGTGGCCAAAGGCAGAGGCCTTGGCGGACCGATCCCCGGCTATCAAGACTGGCAATTGGGACG